>JAVJIF010022295.1:0-10000 GCA_038442645.1 Agave tequilana
ACTATCTAGAATGGAAAATTCCAAATGAAAAAATAGACAACATCATATATTATAGGAACATTTGACTTCAAAACATCATACGCAATTAAAATTCACGAAGAAACATTTAATATTCAGAATAAATTTCAACCATTCCACTATTATCTACCTTAGCATTACAAGAATTTCTAAAAAAAAGGATTTCGTTAAATATATTTTGGTCTAATTCAAGTAGCTATTAAACCTTTAGTTCTACAGGTGTAGACATTCCTGTGTATACAGCCTTAAAGAGACAAAAGACTAAAAAGATAACAAGTCATCCGTTTTGTCCATGATTCAAACAAATATATGTAATGGTCCATTTATTTCAACTGTAATGCCTAATTACTCAGTATCATTAACAGATCCATTATTCTTAAATTCATTAATCTTAGATATTCTTTTACAAGGTGACGAATTTGAAAAATTTACTGAACAAGTCTGTTATGTATAAAATGTATTTCAAACTAATGAACTCTAACATGAATCCTAAATTCAAATGATAAATACTTCTATACAAGAAGAAACTGTCTTACTTCAAATTGAAGCAGAACATTCAAAACCTTTGTCCCTAGAAGATTAAAATGGAACGAAATTACAATTCCAAAGGAATTTAGGATAGAAATCCTCAAACTCCTAGAGACATGAACACACAGAAATTTCTGATATTATTTGAAGAAAATGATGGAACGTATTAAATACGTTTTAACTCATTAAAGAGAAAGACTTCAACCTCTTTTAGATATCCTGAATCCAGTAGAAAGTCATGCTCTCGATTATTCATTCCAACAACCCATTAAAGTATTTCATAAATCTCCTCTTCCAGAAATGGATCAAGGGAATTATTCTCCAACATCATCACCAATGAAAGGAGATTTCAGTAGTGAAATTAATGTCATCACCAGTGCTAAACCCTTCATTAGTAATAGTTTTAAATTAAATGAAGACTTTAGAGAAGAATCCGAATATTTTAAATGGTTCTCAGAATTTGATAGAACTTACAAGAAATATTAATAAAAGAATGGATCACTGATATAAACAACCCAAATATTAATTTTAATTTTGAGATATGGTTAGAATATTATTTAATAAAACAAGGTATTCAAAACCCATATGATCAATCCCGAATTGATGTCCAAACATTTTATATAAAAAAATGGCAATTAATAGATGGTAAACCGTGACTTCTATCTACCCCCCATTACAATCTATCAAAATTACTACTAATGAAGGAGAAATTACTGCTTCACCTTTTTAAGAAGGCAAAGATATAATGAACCAGTCAATGTTGAAGACATTAAAAAAATATATCATCAGAATAATTATTCAAATCAAATGTTACATACCATAGCACAACAAATTGATTCATTATCACCAGAAATTAAAGGAGTACACAAAGAGTCAAGTCCTAAATTTCCACAAATTATCTGCCACACACTTCCAACCAACTAATATACGATTGAATTTGAAGAAAAAAAATTCAACCACTAAATTTACTAGGACAAATAATCCAAGCTTTAGAAAAACTAATAAAGATATTCCAAGCACATCAAAAATAATACCATTGAAGAACAAAATGCTTCAGAACCTGAATCTGTAGAAGACTCTACAGATGATTCAGCCTCTGATAAGTCTTAGTACAACAAATAAATCAAATAGAAAATGATATTCAAGGAACAGATCAAGATTTAGAAATTAATAGAATTCATAGAAAATACAAACAAAATAATAATAATTCATACAAAAATTACTGGCGTAAAAGTGAAACTAGAAATTATTATCCTAGGCCAACCCCTCCGGATATTCAATATGAAGAACGAGCAATATCAAGTCAAGTTATGATGGTACTTTTCTGTCTACGAATGGAATATTGATGGAAAAGCGAATATGAAATATTAAATACTTTACAAGAGATGGGTATGGCAGTAACTGCCTACAAACAAACCGATTACCAGAACAAAATGCCACAGTTTACATAGTTACCAGATTCACTGGTCAATTAAAATATTGGTGGGATAACTCATTAACCTCAGAAGATAAACAAACTATTTTTAAATCATGAATCGAAGTAGAAGATGCTCAGGGAACAATTACTAGAAAAATGATTCCACTAGTTTTCTCATCGTTACAATAGCAACACATTTTGTAGGAAACCCTGTAGAAGAATTAGGATCTTCAAAAATATTCTTTACTAATTTACGATGTCCAACCCTTTCTGATTTCAGATGTACAAAGATATGTTTTTAACTCATGTACTAAAACGATCAGATTCAACTAAATCATTTTGGAAAGAAAATTATTACTCTGGTTTTACCCAACCTATTTTCACAAAGAGTATTTACAAGTATTAAAAAGGCCATGGGAGTTGAAGACGACAATATTGATTTTTAGTACCATCACATATGGACAATTATTTGCATTTGTTAAAAAGGAAGCATTACTAGCCTGTCAAGAATTAAATTCCAAGCCAAATATGTAACAAACGAAAAGAGATGGGCTCCTTCTGTGAAGCATTTGGCATCACAGGTATAAGGGCTCCCTCAACAAAAAAGAAACATAAACAAAAAATGATTCTTATAAAAAACATAGGCCAAAGAAATATAAACATTCTCAAAAACATTCAAACGAGGATTATATATCAATCTAAAAGAATTACTTGTTATAAATGTGGCAAACCTGGTCACATCGCAATTAATGCAAATCAAAAGAAAGAATAAATTAATGAAATCTGTAGAGAAGTGTTAGTAAAACTTTTTTTTTTTTACATATCAAAGGGATCTTGTCCACCGATTGGATCAATGGATGGATCAATGGATGAAGAGGATGTGGTGGAGCTTGCTCGGGACCCTTTGAGTTGCTTTTGGAGTTTTTGAATTTTTGAATTTGAGGAATTGCTGGAATTCGTCATCTGAATCAGAGTCTTCTTGAATTGTTACCGGAGTTTTATGAGTAGATTTTGGAGTGATGGAGAATCTGTCTTCTTAGTAACCTGTTGAATTTGATGGTGGAGTTTTTTGCCTGTGCTGATGAATTCAGTAACTGTGATATCCGAACATATCTCTTGATTGAATTTGTCCCACCATTTAATTTTGAATTCTCTGAAGAGGCTCATTGGAAATTTATCTGTAATATTGTAGTATTGGGCAACTTTGTAACTCCAACAGAAAATCCATGGGACCTTGAATTCTTTGTAGAATTGTACTGTCTTCACATAGTGTAATCCTTTGGATTTGAGTAAGTAAAGATTGAACCCTTTGAGTACTGTAGGCGGTAGAATGTCCGTTGTAGGTCCGTATGAATGCCACCATTCATAGAACCATTGAAAAATCTTCTTGACAATTTGTATGAAAAGTAAAGAACCATGAGTGATCAAATGGCCTGTAGAGGAATGCCGATACCATGCCATTCGGTAATCATGATAGGATAACCCTTTGGAATAAAGTTGACTGTAAAATCCTTCGTCGTGGCAAGGCTTGCCCATTCTGTCGGTTTAATAATTATTACTACCTTTAATGACGTTCCTGATTACAAAACTCTCACCTCCTTTGTCAATAAAATCCTACCCCACGGTTGCAATAAAATCCTACCCCCCGGGTTGCCGAACATGACCCAAACAAGAGAAAAATATGATTTTCAAGAGCTATGAGTGATATTACTTAGTTTTTATGTGAAATTACTACTAAATAACCTTGTTTCTAGTGTTAATTGGATGTTTGATAATTGAAAGTTTGACCAAAAGTCAAATTCAGCCCTGATACGCATGCACTATGCCATATAAGAGTTGAATAGGGACTAAACGGGGAGAAATTGAGGTTTTCAAGAGCTAGAAATAGTATTACGTAGTTTTTAAATATAACTACTATAAATTAAATATCTCTGTAGTTATTTGAAAGATTGACCAAAAGCTACAGTTTTAGCCCCGACCAGCCTGAAGTAGGCCTTATAAGAGCCTAATAGGGCCTAAATAGAGAGAAAATATGTCTTTAAAGAGCTGAGAGTAGTATTAAATAGTTTTTATGTACAATTACTATTAATTAAACTTGTTTCTAGCCTTAATCTGAATGGTTGACTAAAAGTCAAATTTTCAGCCCGATTGGCCTGAACCGAATAGGGCCTAAAAGGGGAGAAAACATGTTTTCAAGAACCGGAGTAGTATTACATAGTTTTTTTTATAATTCTACTAATTAAATTTGTTTCTATTCTTAATTAGAAAGTTTGACCAAATGTCAACCCTCAGCCCTGATTGGCTTGAATGAGGCATTATAAGAGCAAATATGACCCAAACAGGAGGAAAATATGATTTTCAGGAGTCGAGAGTAATATCACATAGTTTTTATGCATAACTACTACTAATTAAACTTGTTTCTATTTTTAATTTGAAAGCTTGACCAAAAGTGAAATTTTTAGCCCCAATTGGCTGAACTAGGCCTCATCAGAGCCAAACAAGACTCAAACGGGTGGAAAACATGATTTTCAAGAGCAAAAAGCGGTAGTACATTTCTTCGATGTATAATTATTGTTAATTAACCTTATTTCTAGTATTAATTAGGAAGTTTGATTAAAAGTCAAACTTTCACCCCGATTGGCATGAACTAGCCTTATAAGAGCCGAATATGACCTAAACGGGGGAGAAAACTTGGTTTTAAAGTGGAGGGAGTAGTATTACATAGTTTCTATATACAATTACGACTAATTAAACTAGTTGTAGTCTAATCTAGAAGTTTGACCAAAAGTCAAATTTTGAGCCCTGATTGGCTTATCTACGCATTATAAGAGCCGAATATGGCCCAAACGGGGAGAAAACAAGATTTTAAAAATCCAGAAGTAGTATACATAATTTATATATCAATTACTACTAATCAACAAGTTCTAGTGTTAATTGAAAGTTTGAAAAAAGTTTAAACTTTCTACATGGATTAGTCAGAATAGGCTATATAAGAGCAGAATAAGGCCTTAAAAGGGAGAAATGAGGATTTTATGAGCTGAGAGTAGTATATAAAAGTTATTATGTATAATCACTATAAATTAAACTTTTTTCTATTTTTAATTTTGAAGTTTGACCGTAATCAAACTTTCAACCTCGATTGATGAGACCAGGCCTTATAAGAGTCAAAATGGGACCAAACGGGAGGAAAACATGGTTTTTAATTGTTGTGAATGGTATTACATAGTTTCTATTTACAATTACTACTAATTAATCTTGTTTCTAGAGTTAATTGAGAAGTTTGATAAAGAGTCAAACTTTCACCTATGATTGGCCTGAACTAGTCTTATGTCCATACTAGAAGAAAATACAGTTTTTTAAAAGGCGAAAGTGGTATTACATAGTTTTTATGTATAATTACTACTAATTAAACTTGCTCTAGACTTAATTCAAAAGTTTGACCAAAAGTCAAACCTTCTGCCCTTATTGGCCTGAACTACGCTTTGTAAGAGTCAAATACGGTCCAAACGAAAGACAAACATGATTTCAAAAGTAGAGAGTGGTATATATATATTTTCTATGTAACTAATTAATCTTATTTCTACTGTGCCTAGTTCAAGCCAATCAAGGTTATAAGTTTGGCTTTTTTAGTCAAACTTTACAACCCTGATTGGCTTTAACTGGCCATATAATAGCCGACTAAGGCCCAAACAGGGAGAAAACGAGGTTTTCAAGAGCGGGCGTAGTATTACATAGTTTTTTTATATATAACTGCTATAAATTAAACTGTTTTATATTCTTAATTTGAAAGTTTGACTAAAGTCAAACTTTCAGCCCCGATTGGCCTGAGTACCTTACAAGGGCCGAGGGCCCAACAGAAAGGAAACATAATTTCAAGAGCTGAGAGTGGTAATTCATAGTTTCTATGTACAATACTGCTAATTAACCTTATTTCTATTAATTAGGAAGTTTGACCTAAAGTCAAACTTTCAGTCCCGATTGGCCTGAAGTAGGCCTTATAAGAGCGGAATAAAGCCCAAACGGGTGTTACACATGATTTTCAAGAGCCGAGAGTAGTACCACATAGTTTCTATATATATAACTACTACTAATTGACTTGTTTTTATCCTTAAGTTGAAAGTTGACTAAAAGTCAAACTTTCAGCTACGATTGAACTGAATCAGACCTTATAAGAGCGAAATAGGGCCACAAACGGTGAGAAAAAAAGGCAACTTTCTTGCCCCGATTGGCCTAAACTAGCCTTATTGGGAGCCGAATAGAGATCAAACGGGAGGAAAACATGGTTTTCAAGGGTTTTGGATGGTATTACATAGTTTTATATATAATTACTACTAATTACCTTCGTTTCTAGTGTTAATTGAGAAGTTTGACTAAAAGTCAAACTTTCAGCCCAAATTGGTTATAAGAGCCGAATAAGGCTCAAACAGGGGGAAAAAACGAGATTTCGAGGGCAGGTTTGAACTAATATATAGTTTATATGTACAATTACTACTAATTTAACTTGTTTTAGGATTATTTGAGAATTTTCGCCAAAAGTCAAATTTCAGCCCTGATTGGTCTGAACTAGGCCTTATAAGAGCCGAATGGGAACCAAACGGGAGGAAAACAAGGTTTACAAGGAACGTGAATGGTATTACATAGTTTTTATGTATAATTTCTACTAATTAACTTTGTTTCTAGTGTTAATTGGAAAGTTTGACCTAGAGTTAAACTTTCAGCCCTTATTTGCCTGAATTTGGCAATATAAAAGCCGATTAGGGCCCAAACAGGAAAAATGAGGTTTTCAAGAGCCGATATTAGTATGACATAGTTTTTAGTGCAATACCACTAATTAAACTATTTTCTAGTTTTAATATGAAAGTTTGACCAAAACCCATACCTTCACTCTTCTTGGCCTGAACTAGGCCTTATAAGAGCTGAATGGGGCAAAACAGGAGAAAAATATGGTTTTTCAAGTGCTGAGAGTGGATTATGGAGTTTTCTATGCACAATTATTACTAATTAATCTTGTTTCTTATATTAATTAGGAATTTTGATCAAAAGTCAAACTTCAGTTCTGATTTGCCTCAACTAGGCCTTATAAGAGCTGATTAGGGCTCAAACGTGGTTTTCAAGAGCCGAGAGTAGTAATACATAGTTTTTATGTATAATTACTATTAATTAAACTAGTTTCTAGTCTTAATTGGGAAGTTTTATAAAAAGTCAAACTTTCAACCTCAATTGGCCTGAATTAGGCCTTATAAGAGCCGATTAGGGCCCAAACGGGGAGAAAATGAGGTTTTCAAGTGCCGGGAGTAGTATGACATAGTTTCATGTATAATTACTACTAATTAAACTAGTTTCCAGTCTTAATTAGAAAATTTACTAAAAGTTAAACTTTCAACCCAAATTGGCATGAATTAGGCTTTTTAAGAGCCGATTAGGGCCCAAACAAGGAGAAAACGTGATTTTCAAGAGCCCGTAATAGTATGACAGTATTTTTATGTATAATTACTACTAATTAAACTTGTTTCTAATTTTTATTAGAAAGTTTGACCAAAAATCAAACTTTCAACACCGATTGGCTTGAACTAGGTCTTATAAGAGCCGATGGGACCAAACAGGAGTAAAACATGATTTTTAAGGTCGTTAATGGTATTATGTAGTTTCTATGTATAATTACTACTAATTAACCTTGTCTCTAGTAAGTTCGACCAAAAGTTGTTTCGGCCCCAATTGGCCTGAACTAGTCCTTATAAGAGCCGCCCAAACGAGGAGAGAACGAAGTTTTCAAGAGCTAAGAGTATTAATACATAGTTTATTTTGCATAATTACTACGAATTGAACTAGTTTCTAGTCTTAATGGGGAAGTTTTACCGGAAATCAAACTTTCAGTCCTGATTGGCCTGGACTAGGCTTTATAAGAGCCGAATAGGAACCAAATGGGAGGAAAACATGATTTTCAAGGGTCGTGAATAGTATTGCATAGTTTTATGTACAATTACTACTGATTAACGTTATTTCTAGTGTTAATTGGGAAGCTTGAACAAAGGTCAAACTTTAAAGCCCTGTTAACCTGAACTAGGCCTTATTTGAGCTGAATAGGGTTCAAATGGGAAGAAAATACAGTTTTCAAGAGCAGCGAGTAGTATTACATAGTTTTTATATATAATTACTACTAATTAAACTTGTTTATAGTCTTAATTGGGAAGCTTGAGTAAAAGTAAATTTCAGCACCAATTACCCTGAACCCGGCTTTATAAGGGCTGAATATGACCTAAACATAGAGAAAACATTATTTTAAAGAGCCAAAGTAGTATTACATAGTTCTATGTACAATTGCTACTAATTAAACTTGTTTCTATTCTTAATCAGGAAGTTTGTCCAAAAGTCAAACTTTTAGCTCCGATGGCCAGAACTAGGCATTATAAGAGCCAAATAAAATTCAAACAAGGAGAAAACATGTTTTCAAGAGCCGGGAGTAGTATTACATTATTTTTATGAATAATTACTACAAATTAAATTTGTTTCTATTCTTAATTGGAAGTTTGACCAAAAGTCAAATTTAAGCCCCGATTGGCCTGAACTAGACATTATAAGAGCTGAATGGGCTCAAACAGGGAGAAAATATGTTTTCAAGAGTCGGGAGTAGTATTACATAGTTTTTATGTATAATTACTATAAATTAAACTGTTTCTATTCTTAATTGAGAAGTTTGACCAAAAGCCAAATCTTCAGGCCCAATTGGCTCAACTAGGAATTATAAGAGCCAAACAAGACTCAGACGGGAGGAAAATATGGTTTTCAAGAGCCATGAGTGGTAATACATATTTTCCATATGCATTTATTATTGAATGACCTTGTTTTTAGTGTTAATTGAAAGTTTGAATAAAAGTCAAACTTTCAGCCCTGAAAGCCTGTACTAGGCAAGTTAAGAGTTGAATAGGGCCTAAACGGTGAGAAAATGAGATTTCCAAAGCAAGGTGTAGTATTACGTAGTTTTTTATATATAACTACTATAAATTAAACTTATTTCTGTACATAATTTGAAAGTTTGATCAAAGTCAAATTTTTAGCCCCGACTAGCCTGAAGTAGGCCTTATAAGAGCCAAGTAGGACCAAGACAGGAGAACACATGATTTTAAAGAGTCAGGTGTAGTATTACAGAGTTTCTATTTACAATTACTATTAATTAAACTTGTTTCTAGCCTTAATATGGAAGTTTGACGAAAGCCCTAATGGCCTGAACTAGGCTTTATAACAACAAAATAGGCCCAAAAAGGAGAGAGAGCATGTTTTCAAGAGCCGGTAGTAGTATTACATAGTAGTTTTATATATAATTACTACTAATTAAACTGTTTTCTATTCTTAAAAAGAAAGTTTGAATAAAAGTCCAAACCTTCAGCCATAATTGGCCTGAATGAGGCATTATAAGAGCTAAATAGGATCCAAACGGGAGGAGAATATGGTTTTCAAGAGCCGTGAGTGGTATTGCATAGTTTTTATATCTAATTACTACTAATTAACCTTTTTTTCTAGGGTTAATTGAAAGTTTAACCAAAAGTCAAACTTTCAACCCCGATTAGCCATAGGGTCCAAATAAAGAGAAATGCAGTTTCCAATAGCCAAGAGTATATTACATAATTTTTATGTATAATTACCAATATTAAACTTATTTCTAGACTTAATTAGAAAATTTTACCCAAATCAAACTTTCAGCCTCGACTGGCCTGAACCAGGCCTCATAAGAGCTGAGAAAGGCCCAACGGGGAGAAAATATGGTTTTAAGAGCCGGGAGTAGTATCACATAGTTTATATATGTATGACTACTACTAATTAAACTAGTTTCTATTCTTAATTTAGAGGTTTGACTAAACGTCAAACTTTCAGCCCCGAATTGGCTTGAACTAGGTCTTACAAGAACCCAATAGGTCCAAACAGGAAGAAAGCATATGCAGTTTTTAAGAGCTGGGGGTCGTATTACATAGTTTTTATGTATAATTACTACTAAATAAACTTGTTTCTAATCTTAATTGGGAGGTTTGATGAAAAGTCAAA
>JAVJIF010022295.1:15000-36520 GCA_038442645.1 Agave tequilana
GTTGCTCATGAGATGTTTGTTGAAATCTTTGTTTCAGTATGCCACCATATCCTATATCCGATGCATCTGTTTCACCTATCATGAATGCATGAGGATGAGGAATGCATAGATATGGTAATGAATGGACTTTCTCTTTAATTTGTTTGACTATTTGAGTATGCTTATCAGACCATGCTGGTGGATTTTTTTGGAGTCTTTGAAATAGTGGTGCACAAATTATTCGTATTTTTGGGATGAAATCAGATATGTAATTTAAACATCCTAAAAATTTTTGTAACTGGGTTTTATCTTTAATTTCATCGGGAAATTTGTTTGCAAATTCTATTGATCTATTGATTGGTGTTATGGTTCCACTATGAATATTGTGAATTTAGAATTGTGAATTGTAATATTTATGAATACAAACCATTTCTGATATGTGAATCCCTTAATAGTTGAAATGAAGTTAGAGTCAGAGGGTTCAGTGGTTGAAATGGTGATTTCGTTTAATGAGAAAGGTAACTCTTCTTCCGATATGGTTGCAATTTCTTTTCCCTTATCGAGTTGAGTCTGAATAAGGCACATTTGGGTTTCGTATGCTAAATTTTTTGTTTCTATTTGGCTTAAATTTTCTTTAATATTCTTAATTTCTTCTTTTAATAATTTTATTTCTGTTTGAAGTTCATGAATGCTATTTGATTGGGACTTCAAGGTTTATTTACGGGATAGGTCTCAAAAAGTTTTAAGATACTAAAAGGTTGATTAGTTTATCCGTATTGTCTTCTTCATTGATTATTAGGGTTTTCAATTTTTCTAAATGTTCCTTTTGTTTTTCCGGGTCTGGAATCTGTTGTATCATATCGAATATCAATTCTTTTGAATCTTTTTTTTAAATTTTTTGCCTTAGAGGTAATTTTAGAGTGTTTCTTGTATTAATCATATTAATTTGTTTACATGTACACGTATGGTCACTAGAACTTGAAGAATAGTAAAATCCATCATCTTCAGATATTTTATTAATTTCAGAATAGAGTTGTAATTTTTCTTTAAAATTTTCTTTTATGTTTGAATCTATTTCTGATAGATTGTCTATGATTTTATTAATTCTATTTTTGCCTTTTAATTTACATTTACTTGCGATGTGACCAGGTTTGCCACATTTATAACAAGTAATTCTTTTAGATTGATAATAATCTTCGTTTGAATGTTTTCGAGAATATTTATATTTCTTTGGCTTATGCTTTTTATAAGGAATCATTTTTTGTTTGTGTTTTTTTCTATTGAGGGAGCTTTTATTCCTGTGATGCCAAATGCTTCACAGAAAGGGCCCATTTCTTTTCGTTTATTACCATATTTGGCTTGAAATTTTAATTCCTGACAGGCTAGTAGTGCTTTCTTTTTAACGAATGCAAATAATTGACCGTATGTAACAGTACTAAAATTAATATTATCATCTTCAATTCCCATGGCCTTTTTAATACTGGTGAAAACTCGTTGTGAAAATAAATTGGGTAGACCTGTAATAAATTTTTCTTTCCAAAAGATTTGGTTGAATTGGACCGTTTTAACACATGAGTTAGAAACATATCTTTATACCATCGAAAATCAGAAAGAGTTGGACATCGAAGGTTAGTAAGGAATATTTTTGACGATCCTAATTCTTCTGCAGGGTTTCCTACAAAATGTGTTGCTATTGTGACAATGAGAAAACTAGTAGAATCATTTTTCCTAGTAATTGTTCCCTGAGCATCTTCTACTTCTATTTCGTGATTTAAAATAGTTTGTTTGTCTTCTAGGGTCAATGAGTTATCCCACCAATATTTTAATTCACCAGTGAATCCGGTGACAATGTAAACAGTGGCATTTTGTTCTGGTAGTCGGTTTGTTTTGTAGGCAGTTACTGCCATACCCATTTCCTGTAAAGTGTTTAATATTTCATATTCACTTTTGCCATCAATATTCCATTCATAAACTAAAGTACCATCGTAACTTGACTTGAATATTGCTCGTTCTTCATATTGAATATCTGGAGGGGTTGGCCTAGGATAATAATTCCTAGTTCTTCCTTTACGCCAATAATTTTTGTATGAATTGTTATGCTGCTTGTATTTTCGATGAATTCTATTAATTTCTAAATCTTGATCTGTTCCTTGAATATCATCTTCTATTTGATTAATTTGTTGTAATAAGGAATTGTCTGAGGCTGAAGAGTCTTCAGCAGATTCAGATTCTGATGCATTTTGTTCTTCAATCGTATTTATCTTTGATGTGCTTGGAATATCTTTATTAATTTTTTCTAGAGCTTGAGTTATTTGTCCTAGTAAGTTTAGTGGTTGAATTTTTTTCTTCAAATTCAATTGGTATATTAGTTGGTTGAAAATGTGGTGCTGAATAACTTTGTGGAAATTTAGGACTGGACTCTTTGTGTACCCCTTTAATTTCAGTTGATAAAGAATCTATTTGTTGTGCTATCGTGTGCAGCATTTGATTTGAATAATTATTTTGATGATATATTTTCTTAATGTCTTCAATGTTAACCGGTTCATTATTATCTTTTTCCTTTTTAAAGGGTGAGGCAGTAATGTCTCATTCTTTAGTAGTAATTTTAATAGATTGCAATGGGGATAGATAGAAGTTACTGTTTGACCGTCGGATAATTGTCATTTTTTATATAAACTAGTTTAAACATTGATTTGAGATTGGTTGTACGGGTTTTGAATGCCCTGTTTTATTAAATAATATTCTAACCATATTTCGAAGTTAAAATTAATTTTATGTTTTTCTATATCAGTGATCCATTCTTTTATTAATATTTCCTGATAAGTTTTATCAAATTCTGAGAACCAATTAAAATATTTGGATTCTTCTCTGAAGTCTTTCATTAATTCAAAACTATTATTAATGAATGGTTTATCACTAATAATGACATTAATCTCACTACTAAAGTCTCCTTTCATCTGTGATGTTGTCGGAGAATAATTTCCCTGATCCATTTCTGGAAGAGGAGATTTATGAAATACTTTAATGGGCTGTTGTAATGAATAATCTGAGCATGACCTCCTACTAGATTCAGGATACCTGAAAGAGGTTGAAGGTTTTTCTCTCAGCGAATTAAATCGTATTAATACCGTTCCATCATTTTCTTCAATAATATCAGAAATTTCTGTTCTTTCTATGTCTCTAGGAGTATGAGGATTTTCAATCCTAAATTCCTCTAGAATTATGATTTCATTCCACTTTAATCTTCTTAGGACAAAGGTTTTTGAATGTTCAGTTTCAATTTGAAGTAAGACAGTTTCTTCTTGTGTAGAGGTATTCATCATTTGAATTTAGGGTTCATATTAGAGTTCATTAATTTGAAATACATTTTATACATAACTGCTACTTGTTCAGTAAATTTTTCAAATTCGTCACCTTGTAAATGAATGTCTAAGATTAATGAATTTAAGAATAATGTATATATATATTGGTATGCATATATACATATATTTATATGTGTGTATATATATATATATATGTGTGTGTGTGTGTGTGTATGTATGTATGTATGTATGTATATATATATATATATATATATATATATATATATATATATATATATATATATATATATATATATATATATTGGCTGAAAGTTTGATATTTGGACAAACTTCCTGAGTAAGAATAGAAACAAGTTTAATTAGTAGTAATTGTACATAAAAACTATGTAATACTATTCCTGTCTCTTTAAAGCAATGTTTTCTTCCTGTTTAGGTCATATCCGGCTCTTATAAGTCCTAGTTGAAGCCAATCGGGGCTGAAATTGTGACTTTTGATCAAATTTTCCAATTAAGACTAGAAACAAGTTTAGTAAGTTCTGGCTAATCGGGACTGAACGTTGGACTTTTTGCTGAACTTTTCAATTAACATTAGAAATAAGGTTAATTAGCACCGATTGTACATTAAAACTATGCAATACTACTCCTTACTCTTTAAAATCATATTTTCTCTCTGTTAGGTCATATTCAGCTCATATAAGGCTTAGTTCAGGCCAATCGGGACAGAAAGTCTGACTTTGGTCAAACTTCCCAATTTAGACTAGAAATAAGTTTAATTAGTAGTAACTGTACATAAAAACTATGTAATAATACTCCTAGTTCTTGAAAATCGCATTTTCTCCCCGATTGGGCCCTTTTTGGCTCTTATATGACCTAGTTCAGGCCAATCGGGGCTGAACATTTGACTTTTGATCAAACTTCTAAATTAATACTAAAAACATGGAAAAATAGCAGTAATTTTACATAGAAACTATGTAATACAACTCTCAGCTCTTGAAAATCATGTTTTCCTCTAATCTGGCCCCTTTTTAGCTCTTATATGGCCTAGTTTAGGTCAATCGGGGCTAAAAATTTGATTTCTTAAAAAAATCCAAATTAAGAATAGAAACAAGTTTAATTAATTGAAATTATATAAAAAAAGCTATGTGATACAACTCTCGGCTCTTGAAACCATGTTTTCTCCCTGTCTGGGCCCTATTTGGCTCTTATAAGACCAGTTCAGACCAATTGGGGTTGAAAGCTTGACTTTTAGTTAAACTTCCCAATTAAAATTTGAACCCAGGTTATTTAGTAGTAATTATACATAGAAACTATGTAATAACACTTTAAGCTATTGAAAACCATATTTCCTCCCATTTGGGCAAATTTCCGCTCTTATAAGACCTAGTTCAGGCTAATAAGGGATGAAGATTTGACTTTTGGTCAAACTTCTAAATTAAACTTGAAACAGGTTTAATTAATAGTAATTATATAAAATTACAATGCAATAATACTCTCGGCTCTTAAAAACTGCATTTTCTCCCCGTTTGGACCCTATTCAGCTTTGATAAGGCCTACTTCAGGCAAACCAGGACTTTAAAGTTTGACTTTTTATCAAATTTCTCAATCAATCTTAGAAACAAGGTTAATCAGTGGTACTTGTACATAGAAACTTTGTAATACCATTCATGGCCCTTGAAAACCATGTTTTTCTCCTATTT
Source organism: Agave tequilana (assembly GCA_038442645.1). Taxonomy (NCBI): domain Eukaryota; kingdom Viridiplantae; phylum Streptophyta; class Magnoliopsida; order Asparagales; family Asparagaceae; genus Agave; species Agave tequilana. Next base: position 20,000 of record JAVJIF010022295.1, read on the forward strand.
GGTCCCTAACTCGGCTCTTATAAGACCTCGTTCAGGCCAACCAGGGGCTGAAAGTTTGACAAAAGTCAAACTTTCAGATTAAAACTAGAAACAAGTTTAAGTAGTAGTAATTATATATAAAACTTTGAAATACTACTCGCGGCTCTTTAAAATCAAGTTTACTCCCTGTTTAAGCCATATCCGGCTCCTAGTTCAGGCCAATTGGGGTGAATGTTTGACTTTTGATCAAACTTCCCAAATAAGACTAGAAACAAGTTTAATTAGAAGTAATTATATATAAAAACTATGTAATATGACTCCCGTCTCTGGATAATCATATTTTGTCCCTGTTTGGGCCTTATTCGTATCTTATAAGGCCTAATTCAAGCCAATCAAGATTAAAAGTTTGATTTTAGCTAAAATATCCAATTAACACAAGAAACAAGGATAATTAGCAGTAATTGTACATAGAAACAATGTAACACCACTCTCAGCTCTCGAAACCATATTTTCCTCCAGTTTGGGCCCTATTTGGCTCTTTTGAGGCATAATTCAGATCAATCGGAGCTGAAAGTTTAACTTTCGGTCAAACTTCCAACTTGAGAATAGAAACAAACTGAATTAGTAGTAGTTATACATAGAAATTATGTGATACTACTTTCATCTCTTGAAAACCATGTTTTCTCCCCGTTTGGGCCTTATTATGCTCTTATAAGACCTAGTTAAGGCCAATCGGGGCTGAAAGTTTGACTATTGGTAAAACATTCCAATTAAGAATAGAAACAAATTTAGTTTGTTGTAATTATAAATAAAAATAATGTAATACTACTCTCACCTATTGAAAACTTCATTTTCTCCCCGTTCGTGACCTATTCGGCTCTTATACGGCTTAGTCCAGGCAATTCGGGGTTAAAAGTTTGATTTTTTATCAAACTTCTTAATTAGCACTAGAAACAAGGTTAATTAATTGTAATTGAATATAGAAACTATGTAATAACACTCTCAGCTCTTGACGACAATATTTTCCTTTCGTTTGGACCCTATTTGGCTCTTATAAGACCTAGTTAAGGCCAATAAGGGCTGAAGGTTTGACTTTTCATCAAACCTCCCAATTAAGATTAGAAACAAGTTTAATTAGTAGTAATTATACATAAAAACTATGTAATACTACCCCCAGCTCTTAAAAACTGCATATGTTTTCTTCCTGTTTGGACCCTATTGAGTTCTTGTAAGACCTAGTTCAAGCCAATTCGAGGCTGAAAGTTTGACGTTTAGTCAAACCTCTAAATTAAGAATAGAAACTAGTTTAATTAGTAGTAGTCATACATATATAAACTATGTGATACTACTCCCGGCTCTTAAAAATTATATTTTCTCCCCGTTTGGGCCTTTCTCAGCTCTTATTAGGCCTGGTTCAGGCCAGTCGAGGCTGAAAGTTTGACTTTTGATAAAATTTTCTAATTAAGACTGGAAACAAGTTTAATAGTGGTAATTATACATAAAAATTATGTAATATACTCTTGGCTATTGGAAACTGCATTTCTCTTTATTTGGACCCTATGGCTAATCGGGGTTGAAAGTTTGACTTTTGGTTAAACTTTCAATTACCCTAGATAAATACTCATCATTTAGGATAGACTTTAAAGCATGAAGGGCTTTTGCATTAGCCTCAAGGTTTTTGTCATTTAAAAAATATTAATATTTAATGGTGGTAAGATAAACATCATTACCAAGGGCTTTGAGATACATAGACAACTTAACTTTCCAACAACTTAACTTTCCAAGTTTGGGAGTTAAGAATATCAAACATCGAAGGTGCAATGAAACCATGTATGTGTACAAATATTATGATTAGCAAAAATAGGATCATTAACTCTAGGTTGTTAGATCCAAGTCAAGAGCACCAAGCTCTCATACCACTTCTGGATCACCTAGAGGGGGTGAATAAGTGATGTACTAATCAAATACAAGAAAATGTGGAATTAAAAACTTATTATTCAAAGTAAACTATCACACAACGCATAACCAAAGAGTGAAGCCGAATTCCCGGTGAAGGGTTCTGAACTTCTTCTCAAGATTCCTCTAGATTAAGAGTTGAGGTGCAACTATAGCTCTCTTGGTTAAATACTAGTATGAGCATATACAAAATATCAAGCATGCAAAGATAAACAAGAATTAAAAGCATGCAAGATATCAAATAATCCCAAGCATGTTTATCTATTTAGCACAAGTAATATCCAACATGTAGTAAATGAGTACAAATATAATAAGCATGAAAGATAAAAGAACAAGTGAGTTGAGAGAGAGAGATGAGCAATCGCCAACACGGAAGATTTGTTTCGAGGTTCGAGCCACTTGCTCTACATCTCCTCCTTCACCGCAATGAAGGATTTTCACTAAAAATGACCCCGCAAGATCACTTGGTGCCGCAACACCTACAATGAGCTCCCTCAAGAACTCTTGGACCTGTAAGTCCCTAACTTGTTCCCTCAAGGACAACACACAATACGAACCCACAAGTTCGCCGAGGCCGCAACCTCTAACTTCTCCAAATATAAAATTGGAACACTTGATGATCACTTCTCTTAATCACCAACAAATACTCTAACAATAAAGATCCTAGAGGATGGATATAGCAACAGATAGGCTCAAGCTTGTTTGAGAAACACTAGATTGATTTAAGAGAGAAAAGCTCAAGAAAATCTTTTGAAAAACTAAAGAGAATCACTCTTGATAAACTCTCTATTTGATATGAAAATGAAGCTCTAAAACTTATTGAGAAACTCTGTGAAAAAGCTCTTGAAGACACTTGTAAAAATCTTTTACAAAAACTGATCAAAGACCCATTTATATAGCCATCAGAAAACTAGCCGTTATGGCCCAGATTGGCCTATCAGTTGACCGACCAACAATCATTTTTCTGATCGTTGGGGTTGTCGGCCGACCGCACCTAAGCCATGCTCTGTCAGTCAACCGGTCGGTCGACCGCGACACAACAGAGACAAACTGTCGCTCAATTGGTCGATCAAACAGCCATCACTTCAAAAGGCGCATCCAGCCGACATAATTCAAAAGTAAAGATTCTCAGAGGAACAAAGCAACAAAAGTAAAAATGGATAGAGCACAAAGCAACAAAAGTAAAATGGACAGTGCACTTACTTCCAAAGGTGCACAATTCCAAAGGCGCACAATTCAAAAGCAGATTCCCTCCAGCTCAAAAGCGTTCATTAAAAGAAGACAAAGGAGATAGCATCTCGGAAAAAGCACTAATACAGACAGAGACAGCACATCACGCATGCATAAAGTAGATTCCTCCAGCTCAAAAGCAAATCAAAAGAATACAAAGCCAGCTGCACTCATTCAAAGAAGACAACTCATCGTGTAATAATTCATCACTCTCTAGAAGACTCGGCACTCTCCTATAAATCTGGTGCCCCTCCATTCATATCGGATCATCAGCTACTATTAGCCATTAACTACAAACCAACCACAACTACCCTCCTCAATCTACCTTCTCAAATTCTCAAGCTGTATTCCTATCTTATCTTGTATCCAGTTTCAAAGGTTATTGTATCAAGACAAGCATTGTAAGTTCAAATCCCATCTGTAATTTTCATTTGAAATATTAATATCATCATCTTTGTCCAAATTACTTCTGTCTATTTTCCGCCTTTTTTCCTCCTGGGTAAATCTGGTATCAGAGCAATTATTCTTACATTGTTAGTCATCATTAGTGCATATCAATTGCCATCTTGCATTCTGCATTAGCGTTGGTAAGCTTGTAAGTCCGTTGGTAAGCCCGCAGAGTGAATAGGGTGTTCCAGGCATAGTGTTCCCGTGTTCCCGTTAAAGTTAGAATTGCATTATACATTTGAACATGCATTAATTATGGCTAATAAAGTAAGAAAGATGATTCTAGGTTCCAATTCATCCTCAGGATCAAATAAGAAAATAATAAGAAGTAGAGAGGACATAATTCATGAAGACTATTTAGAATGGAAAATTCCAAATGAAAAAATAGACAACGTCTATAGTATAGGAACATTTGACTTCAAAACTTCATACGCAATTAAAGTTCACGAAGAAACATTTAATATTCAGAATAAATTTCAAACCATTCCACTATTATCTACCTTAGCACTACAAGAATTTCTAAAGAAAGGATTTCGTTACATACATTTTGGTCTAATACAAGTAGCCATTAAACCTTTATTTCATACAGGTGTAGACATTCCTGTGTATACAGCCTTAAGAGACAAAAGACTAAAAAGATACAAGTCATCTATTTTGTTTATGATTCAAACAAATATATGTAATGGTCCAGTCTATTTCAATTGTATGCCTAACTACTCTGTATCATTAACAGATCTATTATTCTTAAATTCATTAATATTAGATATTCATTTACAAGGTGACGAATTTGAAAAATTTACTGAACAAGTAGCTGTTATGTATAAAATATATTTCAAACTAATGAACTCTAACATGAACCCTAAATTCAAAATGATAAATACTTCTATACAAGAAGAAACTGTCTTACTTCAAATTGAGGCCGAACATTCAAAAACCTTTGTCCCCAGAAGATTAAAATGGAATGAAATTACAATTCCAGAGGAATTTAAGATAGAAAATCCTCAGACTCCTTGAGACATAGAAAGAACAGAAATTTCTGATATTATTGAAGAAAATGATGGAACGGTATTAATACGTTTTAATTCGCTGAGAGAAAGACCTTCAACCTCCTTTAGGTATCCTGAATCCAGTAGAAAATCATGTTCAGATTATTCATTCCAACAACCCATTAAAGTATTTCATAAATCTCCTCTTCCAGAAATGGATCAAGAAAATTACTCTCCGACATCATCACAAATGAAAGGAGACTTTAGTAGTGAGATTAATGTCATTACTAGTGATAAACCATTTATTAATAATAGCTTCGAATTAATGAAAGATTTCAGAGAAGAATCCGAACATTTCAATTGGTTCTCAGAGTTTGATAGAACTTACCACGAGATATTAATAAAAGAATGGATCACTGATATGGAAAAACATAAAATTAATTTTAATTTTGAAATATGGTTAGAATATTATTTAATAAAACAAGGCATTCAAAACCCATATGATCAATCCCGAATTAATGTCCAAACTAGTTTATATAAAAAATGGCAGCTAATAGAGAGAAAATTATACAAAATTACGATGTAATACTACTCTCGGCTCTTAAAAACTGCATTTTAAGACCTAAACTGACTTTTGGTCAAACTTCTAAATTAAGTAGTAATTATACAAAATTACAATGTAATACTACTCTCGGCTCTTAAAAACTGCATTTTCTCCCCGTTTGGACCCTATTCAACTTTGATATGGTCTAGTTCAGGCCAACTAGGACTTTAAAGTTTGACTTTTGGTTAAATTTTTCAATCAATATTAGAAACAAGGTTAATCAATTGTACTTGTACATAGAAACTTTATAATACCATTCACGGACCTTAAAAACCATATTTTTCTCCTGTTTGGTCCCTAACTCGGCTCTTATAAGGCCTTGTTTAAGCCAACTAGGGGCTGAAAGTTTGACAAAAGTCAAACTTCCAGATTAAAACTAGAAACAAGTTTAAGTAGTAGTAATTATATATAAAACTATGAAATACTACTCGCGGCTCTTTAAAATCAAGTTTACCCCCTGTTTAAGCCACATCCGGCTCCAAGTTCAAGCCAATCGGGGTAAAAGTTTGACTTTTGATCAAACTTCCCAAATAAAACTAGAAACAAGTTTAATTAGAAGTAATTATATATAAAAACTATGTAATATGACTCCCGTCTCTGGATAATCATATTTTGTCCCTGTTTGGGCCTTATTCGTATTTCATTATTTTTATGTAATGTTTCAATAGCTAGGAGTAGTATTTCATTATTTTTATGTATAATTACTACTGACAAAATTTGTTTCTATTCTTAATTGGGAAGTTTTACCAAAAGTCAAACTTTCAGCCCCGATTAGCCTGAACCAGGCCTTATAAGAGCAGAATAGGCCCTAAACAGGGAGAAAACATGATTTTCAAGAGCTGGGAGTAGTATAATATAGTTTCTATGTATAACTACTACTAACTCAATTTATTTCTATTCTAAAGTTAGAAATTTGACCGAATGTTAAACTTTCAACTCCGATTGACCTGAATTATTTTTTTTTAGAGCCGAATGGGGCCCAAATTGGAGGAAAACATGGTTTCGAGAGCTGAGAGTGGTGTTATATAGTTTTTATGTACAATTACTTCTAATTATCCTTGTTTCTTGTGTTAATTGGATATTTTGACTAAAAGTCAAACTTTTAACCCTGATTAGCGTGAGCTAGGCCTTATAAGATATGAATAAGGCCCAAATAGGAACAAAATGCGATTATCAAAGACGGGATTCATATTAATTACATAGTTTTATATATATAATTACTTCTAATTAAACTTGTTCTAGTCTTAATACGGAAGTTTGATCAAAAGTCAAACTTTCACCCTGATTGGCCTGAATTAGGAGCCGGATATGGCTTAAACAGGGAGTAAACTTAATTTTAATGAGCCGCGAGTAGTATTATAGTTCTATATACAATTATTACTACTTAAACTTGCTTCTAGTTTTAATCTAGAAGCTTGACTTTTGTCAAACTTTCAGCCCTGGTTTGTATGATTAGGCCTTATTGGAGCCGAATAGGAACCAAACATGAGGAAAAATGGTTTTCAAGGGTCATGAATGGTAATACTAAGTCTCTATGTACAAGTACAACTAATTAACCTTATTTCTAATATTAATAAAGAAATTTGATCATAAGTCAAACTTTAAAGTGCTGACTGACCTGAACTAGGCCTTATAAAAACTGAATAGGGTCCAAACGGGGAGAAAATGCACTTTTCAAGAGCCGGGAGTAGTATTTTATTGTAATTTTGCATAATTACTACTAATTAAACATGTTTCAAGTCTTAATTTAGAAGTTTGACCAAAAGTCAAATCTTTAGCCCTTATTGGCTTACTAGGCCTTATAAGAGCAGAATAGGGCCCAAACGGGAGGAAATATGCTTTTCAATAGCTGAAAGTGGTATTACATAGTTTCTATTTATAATTACTACTATTTAAACTAGGTTCTAATTTTAATTAGAAAGTTTAACTAAATTCAACGTTATAACCCCGATTGGCCTAAACTAGGCCTTATAAGACCCAAATAGGGCCCAGATAGGGAGAAAATATGATTTTCAAGAGCCGGGAGTAGTATCACATTATTTTTATGTATAATTTCAAATAATTTAACTTGTTTCAATTCTTAATTTAGAATTTTTTCAGAAATCAAACTTTTAGCCCCGCTTGTCCTGAACTAAGCCATATAAGAGCTAAAAAGGGGCCAAACATGGTTTTCAAGAGCTAAGAGTTATATTACATAGTTTTTATGTGCAATTTCTATTATTTTACCTTATTTCTAGTGTTAATTTGGAAGTTTGATCAAAAGTCAAATGTTCAGCCCCGATCAGCCTGAACTAGGCCTTATAAGAGCCATAAAAGGGGCCAATCAGGGAGAAAATGTGATTTTCAAGAGCCAAAAATAGTATTACATAGTTTTTATATATAGTTACTACTAATTATACTTGTTTCTAGTATAAATTGGGATGTTTGACCAAAGTCAGACTTTCAGTCCCAATTGGCTTGAACTAGGCCTTATATGAGCCAAATATGACCTAAACAGAGAGAAAACATGATTTTAAAGAGCCAGGAGTAGTATTACATAGTTTCTATCCACAATTGCTGCTAATTAACTTTGTTTCTAATGTTAATTGGAAAGTTTGACAAAAAGTCAAACGTTCAGTTCCGATTGGCCTGAACTAGACCTTATAAGAGCCAAAAATACGATTTTTAAGAACTGGGAGTAGTATTAAATAGTTATTATGTATAACTACTACTAATTAAACTTGTTTCTAGTCGTAATTGGGAAGTTTGATCAAAAGTCACTCATTTCAGCCCCGATTAGCCTGAACTAGGCCTTATAAGAGCCGATTATGACCTAAACATGGAGAAAATATCGTTTTAAAGAGTCAGGAGTAGTATTACATAGTTTCTATGTATAATTACTACTAATTATTACATAGTTTATATATATAATTACTACTAATTAAACCCTAATTAGCCTGAATGAAGCATTATAAGAGCCAAATAGGACCCAAATGGGAGGAGAATATGGTATTCAAGAGCCGTGAGTGGTATTGCATAGTTTTTATATCTAATTACTACTATTTAATCTTATTTTTAGTGTTAATTAGAAGTTTGACCAAAAGTCAAACTTTCAGCGCCAATTAGCCATAGGGTCCAAATAAGGAGAAATGCAGTTTCTAATAGCCGAGAGTACATTACATAGTTTTATGTATAATTACCAAAACTTGTTTCTAGTCTTAATTAAAAAGTTTTACCAAAAGTTAAATTTTCAACCTCGACTGGCCTGAACCAGGCCTTATAAGAGCCGAGAAAGGTCCAAATGAGGAGAAAATTTAGTTTTTAAGAGCCGGGAGTAGTATCACATAGTTTATATGTATAACTATTACTAATTACACTTGTTTCTATTCTTAATTTGGGGTTTGACTAAACGTCAAACTTTCAGCCCTGAATTGGCCTAAACTAGGCCTTATAAGAACCCAATAGGGTCTAATCGGGGAGAAATGTAGTTTTAAGAGCTGGGGGTAGTCTTATATAGGTTTTATGTATAATTACTACTAATTAAACTTATTTCTAATCTTAATTGGGAGTTTGATGAAAAGTCAAACTTTTAGCCCTTATTGGCCTTAACTAGGCCTTATAAGAGCCGAATAGGGGCCAAACGAAAGGAAAATATTGTTGTCAAGAGTTGAGAGTATTATTATATAGTTTCTATATACAATTACAACTAATTAACCTTGGTTCTAGTGCTAATTGGGAAGTTTGAACAAAAGTCAAATTTTTAGCCCCGAGTTAGCCTAGACTAAGCCGTATAACAGCCGAATAGGTCCTAAACGGGGAGAAAATAAAGTTTTCAAAAACTCAGAGTAGTATTACATTACTTTTACGTATAATTATTACTAATTAAACTTGTTTCTATTCTTAATTGGGATGTTTTACTAAAAGTCAAACTTTCAGCCCTGATTGGCTTGAACCAAGCCTTATGAGAGCAGAATAGGGCCCAAACGGGGAGAAAACATGGTTTTCAAGAGCTAGGAGTAGTATCACATAATTTATATGTATAACACTACTAATTCAATTTGTATCTATTCTTAAGTTGGAAGTTTGACCAAAAGTTAAACTTTTCAGCCCCGATTGACTTGAATTATGCCTTATATGAGCCGAATTGTGCCCAAACTAGAGGAAAATATAATTTCGAGAGCTGAGAGTGGTGTTACATAGTTTCTATGTACAATTACTGCTAATTATCCCTGTTTCTTGTATTAATTAGGTATTTTTACCAAAAGATAAACTTTAACCCCGATTGGAGTGAACTAGGCCTTATAAGATATGAAAAGGGCCTAAACTGGGACAAAATGCGATTATCCAGAGCCGGGAGTAGTATTACTTAGGTTTTATATATAATTACTTCTAATTAAACTTTCTTCTAGTCTTAATTGGGAAGTTTGATCAAAAATCAAACTTCCACCCCAACTGGCCTGAACTAGGAGCCAAATATAGCTTAAATAGGGCAAAAATTTAATTTTAAAGAGCCGAGAGTAGTATTAAATAGTTTCTATATACAGTTACTGTTACTTAAACTTGTTTTTAGTCTTAATCTGGAAGTTTGACTTTTGTCAAACTTTCAGCCCTAGTTGGCCTGAACTAGGCCTTATAAAAATCGAAAGGGACCAAACGGGAGGAAAACATGATTTTGAAGTGCCATGAATGGTAATACAAAATTTCTATGTATAAGATACTACTGATTAACCTTATTTCTAATATTAATTAGGAACTTTGACTAAAAGTCAAATTTTAAAAGCATGGTTGGCCTGAACAAGGCCATATAAAAGCTAAATAGGATCCAAACGGGGAGAAAATGCAGTTTTTAAGAGATGGGAGTAGTTTTACATATTAACTTTGTATAATTACTACTAATTAAACTTATTTCAGGTCTTAATTTAGATATTTGACCAAAAGTCAAATCTTTAGCCCTTATTGACCTGAATTAGACCTTTTAAGAGCCGAATAGGGCCCAAACGGCAGGAAATATTATTTTCAAAAGCTGAAAGTAGTATTACATAGTTTCTATGTCCAATAATTAACCTTAGTTCTAATTTTAATTGGAAAGTTTGACTAAAAGTCAAACTTTCAACCCCGATTGGCCTTAACTAGGCCTTATAAGAGCAAAATAAGGCCCAGACAGGGGGAAAACATGGTTTTCGAGAGCCGAGAGTAGTATCGTATAGTTTTTATGTATAATTTTGATTAATTAAACTTGTTTATGTTCTTAATTTGGAATGTTTTTAAAAAATCAAACTTTTAGCCCCAAATTACCTAAATTAGGCCATATAAGAACTAAAAATGTGCCAAACTAGAGGAAAACATGATTTTCTAGATCTGAGAGTTGTATTACATAGTTTCTATGTAAAATTACTGCTATTTTATCTCGTTTCTAGTATTAATTGAGAAGTTTGTATAAAAGTCAAACGTTCAACCCCGATTGGCCTGAACTAGGCCTTATAATAATCGAAAAAGACCCAATCGGGGAGAAAATGTGATTTTCAAGAGCCGGAAATAGTATTACATAGTTTTATGTATAATTACTTCTAATTAAACTTGTTCTAGTCTTAATTGAAAAGTTTGACCAAAGTCAGAGTTTCAGTCCCGATTGCCCTGAATTAGGCCTTATATGAGCCGAATATGACCTAAACAGAGAGAAAATATGGTTTTAAAGAGTTAGGAGTTTTATTATATAGTTTCTAAGTACAATTATGGCTAATTAACTTTGTTTCTAGTGTTAATTGGAAAGTTTGACCCAAAGTCAAATGTTCAGCCCCGATTGGCCTGAACTAGGCCTTACAAGAGCCGAAAAGGGCCCAATCGGGGAGAAACTACAGTTTTCAAGAGCTGGGAGTAGTATTACATAATTTTTATGTAAAATTACTACTAATTAAACTTGTTTCTAACCTTAATTGGAGAGTTTGATAAAAAGTCACTCTTTCAGCCCAAATGGCCTAAGTTAGGCCTTTAAAAAGTCGAATATGACCTAAATAGGGAGAACATATTATTTAGGAGCTAAGAGTAGTATTACATAGTTTCTATATACAATTACTACTAATTAAACTTGTTTCTACTATTAATAAGGAAGTTCGTCTAAAAGTCAAACTTTTAGGCTCGATTGGCCTGAACTAGGCATTATAAGAGCGGAATAGGACTCAAACAAGGAGAAAACATGATTTCAAGGGCCGGGAGTAGTATTACATAGTTTTTATGTATAATTACTACTAATTAAACTTGTTTCTATTATTTATTGAGAAGTTTGAAAAAAGTCAAATCTTCAGCCCCGATTGGCCTGAACTAGGCATTATGAAAGCCGAATAGGGCTCAAACAGGGAGAAAATATCTTTTCAAGAGCCAGGAGTAGTACTACATAGTTTTCATGTAAAATTACAACTAATTAAACTTGTTTCTATTCTTAATAAGAATGTTTGACCCAAAGTCCAATCTTCAGCCCCGATTAGCCTCAACTGGGTATTATAAGAGCCGAACATGACCCAAACAAGAGAAAAATATGATTTTCAAGAGCTGTGAGTGGTATTACATAGTTTCTACATGTAATTACTACTAAATAACCTTGTTTCTAGTGTTAATTGGATGTTTGATAATTGAAAGTTTGACCAAAAGTCAAATTTCAGCCCCGATAAGCTTGCACTATGCCATATAAGAGTTGAATAGGGCCTAAACGGGGAGAAAATGAGGTTTTCAAGAGCTAGAAGTAGTATTACATAGTTTTTATATATAACTACTATAAATTACACTTATCTCTGTACTTAATTTGAAATATTGACCAAAAGTCAAATTTTTAGCCCCGACTAGCCTGAAGTAGGCCTTATAAGGGCCTAATAGGGCCTAAACAGAGAGAAAATTTGTCTTTAAAGAGCCAGGAGTAGTATTACATAGTTTTTATGTACAATTACTATTAATTAAACTTGTTTCTAGACTTAATCTGAAAGTTTGACTAAAAGTCAAACTTTCAACCCGATTGGCCTAAACGAGGCTTTATAAGAACCGAATAGGGTCTAAAAGGGGAGAAAACATGTTTTCAAGAGCCGGGAGTAGTATTACATAGTTTTATATATAATTACTACTAATTAAACTTGTTTCTATTCTTAATTAGGAAGTTTGAATAAAAGTCAAACCTTTAGCCCTGATTGGCCTGAATGAGACATTAGAAGAGCCAAATAGGACCCAAATGGGAGGAGAATTTGATTTTCAAGAGCAGTGAGTGGTATTGCATAGTTGTTATATATAATTACTGCTAATTAACCTTGTTTTCAGTGTCAATTGGAAGTTTGACCAAAAGTCAAAGTTCAGCCCAAATTAGCCATAGGATCCAAATAAGGAGAAATGTACTTTCCAATAGTCGAGAGGATATTACATAGTTTTATGTATAATTAACACTATTAAACTTGTTTCTAGTTTTAATTAGGTAGTTTTACCAAAGTCAAACTTTCAACCTCGGCTGGCCTGAACCAGGCCTTATAAGAGCCGAGAAAGGCCCATAAGGGGAGAAAATATGGTTTTTAAGAGCTGAGAGTAGTATCACATAGTTTCTATATATAACTACTATTAATTAAACTTGTTTCTATTCTTAATTTAGACGTTGACCAAAAATTAAACTTTCAACACTGAATTGGCCTAAACAAGGCCTTATAAGAACCCAATAGGGTCCAAACGGGGAGAAAATGTAGTTTTCAAGAACCAGGGGTAGTATTACATAGTTTTTATATACAATTACTACAATTAAAGTTGTTTTTAGTCTTAATTGGGAAGTTTGACGAAAAATCAAACCTTCAGCACTTATTGGCCTGAACAAGGCCTTTAAGAGCCAAATAGGACCCAAACAAAAGGGAAACTTTGTTGTCAAGAGCTGAGAGTGTTATTACATAATTTTTATATATATCATTACAACTAATTAACCTAGTTTCTAGTGCTAATTAGGAAGTTTGATCAAAAGTCAAACTTTCAGCCCTGAAAGCCTGTACTAGGCTATTAACGAGGAGAATAGGGCCTAAACGGTGAGAAAATGAGGTTTTCCAGAGCAAGGAGTAGTATTACATAGTTTTATATATAACTACTATAAATTAAACTTATTTCTGTACTTAAATTGAAAGTTTGACCAAAAGTCAAATCTTTAGCCCCGACTAGCCTAAAGTAGGCCTTATAAGAGTCAAATAGGGCCAAAATAGGGAGAACACATGATTTTATAGAGTCGAGAGTAATATTACAAAGTTTCTATTTACAATTACTATTAATTAAACTTGTTTCTAGCCTTAATCTGGAAGTTTGACGAAAAGTCAAACTTTCAGCCCCGATTAGCCTGAACTGGCTTTATATGAACTGAATAGGGCCAAAAAGGGAGAAAACATGTTTTCAAGAGCCGGGAGAAGTATTATATAGTATTTTATATGATTACTACTAATTAAACTTGTTTCTATTCTTAATTAGAAAGTTTGAATAAAAGTCTAACCTTCAGCCCTGATTAGCCTGAATGATGCATTGAAGAGCCAAATAGGACCCAAATGGGAGGAGAATATGATTTTCAAGAGTAGTGAGTGGTATTGCATAGTTTTTATACCTAATTGCAGCTAATTAACCTGGTTTTTAGTGTCAATTAGAAGTTTGACCAAAAGTCAAACTTCAGCCCCAATTAGCCATAGGATCCAAATAAGGAGAAATGCACTTTCCATTAGCCAAGAGTATATTACATAGTTTTATGTATAATTACCACAATTAAACTTATTTCTGGTCTTAATTAGGTAATTTTACTAAAAGTCAAACTTTCAGCCCGGCTGGCCTGAACCAGGCCTTATAAGAGCCGAGAAAGGGCCAGACGGGGAGAAAATATGATTTTTAAGAGCAGGGAGTAGTATCACATAGTTTCTATATATAACTACTATTAATTAAACTTGTTTCTATTCTTAATTTAGACGTTTGACCAAAAATCAAACTTTCAGCCCCGAATTGGCCTGAACAAGGCCTTATAAGAACCCAATAGGGTTCTAATGGGGAGAAAATGCAGTTTTTAAGAGCCAGGGGTAGAATAACATAGTTTTTATATATAATTACTACTAATTAAAGTTGTTTTTAGTCTTAATTGGGAAGTTTGACGAAAAGTCAAACCTTCAGCCCTTATTGGCCTAAACTAGGCCTTTAAGAGCCAAATAGGACCCAAACGAAAGGGAAACATTGTTGTCAAGAGCTGATAGTGTTATTACATAATTTTTATATATATTATTACAACTAATTAACCTAGTTTCTAGTGCTAATTTGGAAGTTTGATCAAAAGTCAAACTTTTAGCCTCGATTGACCTAGACTAAGCTGTATAAGAGCCGAAAAGGGAACAAACAGAGAGAAAATGAAGTTTTCAATAGCTGGGAGTAGTATTACATTGTTTTTATACTACTGACTAAATTTGTTTCTATTCTTAATTGGGAAGTTTTACCTAAAGTCAAACTTTCAGCCCCGATTGGCCTGAACTAGGCCTTATAAGAGCAGAATAGGGCGCAAACGGGGAGAAAACATGGTTTTCAAGAGCTGAGAGTACTATCATATAGTTTCAATGTATAATTACTGCTGGTTTAGAAGTATGACCAAAAGTCAAATCTTCATCCTTTATTAGCCTGAACTAGGTCTTATAAGAGCGGACAGGGTCCAAACGGGAGAAAATATGGTTTTCAATAGCTGAAAGTGGTATTACATAGTTTCTATGTATAATTACTACTAAATAACCTAGGTTCTAATTTTAATTGGGAAGTTTAACTAAAAGTCTAACTTTCAACCCCGATAGGCCTGAACTGGCCTTATAAGGGCCAAATAGGACCAAGACAGGGACAAATACAAACAATTTCTTTCTCCCACAAACACAAAGATCCTATAGAATAGGATAGTAGATGTAGCTCAAGTGTGAAAAATAAAGTGTTTGATCAAAGAAATACTCTTGGGAAAATAACAAATAGATGTGGAAATTTTAGATCAAAAACAAATTCTCAAAACCTAATTTCTTTGAAATAACAAAAACACTTTAAAACAAATAAGATGAATCTTTTGAGCTCTAAAACACTTTTAAAACTTATTTTTAAAACCAGAAAATGGAGAAATTTTTCTTGTCAAAAGTCTTCTCAAAATCCCCAAGAAATGGGGCTTAAATAGGCCTCTCCAAGAAACTAGCCGTCGGCTGTTTTTACAGCCTGGACGGCTGGCGGTCGACCGCCCAGTCGACTGCCAACGGTCATAAATATGACCGTTGGAGGAACCCGGTCGACCATCCGGTCGACCGCCCAAAAACAGAGAGCAAAGCTCTCTGGCCGGTCGACCGGTCGGTCGACCGAGACCTGTACCTGGCAAACGTGCATAAGTCTGTGTACGTCGGTCGACTGATCGGTCGACCGACTCTGGATCTCGGTCGACCGGACCGGTCGACCGCCAGATCCTGGCAGGTAGCAATTTGGGTCAGAAAAACTGGTTTAAAAATATTCTAATAAATCCTATAAATCTTCTAAAATTCTATAAAAATAGTTTCTAACATAATGTATGATATATAAACATATGATAAAAATTTCAACACAAATATCAAACATTTAGAACTATTTTTGTGTCTTATAAATTTTATCAAAAACCAAAAACTGTATTTTACCAAACTTAGATTTTTCAAATAAACTTTGTCTAAAATATATCCAAGTACAAAAACATGATACTTAATCAATTTAAAACATGTTGCATATGCACATAGGTCCAATATACATGAAACATATACATATCATTGTTTTTGACTTTTAAATCCAAAATATGTTTTGTAAAAATACAACACCTAAAACACATGAATAGGTAAGTCAAACTAAGTTTATTTAAGACATGAAGCATACATGTATATAGAATGAATCTAATATACATAAAACCAAGAAAACTTGTTTTGAACTAACTATTCATGAAACCAAGATCGGTTAAACCAAAAACCAAAAACCAATATCCAAACCATAAAACGTGTGTGTATTGTGAACTTGAGCATATCAACTATCTAATCTTTACAATGGATCTAAACACACTAAACTATGGATACCAAAGGTCTTCTTGAGGAACACCGTCTTCAAGTCGCCTTGGTCCAAACCGTGATCCACCGAGTGCAATGTATCATCTTGAGGCTCGGGCTCTGGAATCACCATGTGAAGGCTTCAAAATCACGGAGTTTTGGAGCAATCACCAACTAAAATCTTGATACATGATCTGAAACTAAAATCACAAGATTATTAGTAAACATAAGTACATGAGTTAATCATCATCAAAACTAGAGTGGAAGGCCTTTGGGCCAACAATATATA
>JAVJIF010022296.1:0-68902 GCA_038442645.1 Agave tequilana
AAGAAAATAAAATATTATTTTCAAAGCTTGATTTAGTATTGAAAAAGATGGTTAAGGTTTCAAGTGAAAGAGATTCTTTGAAATCCAAACTTGATCTTGTTTGAAAGAAAATGAATTTTTGAAAACAAAAATGATTTGGATGACGCTTTGAAGAAAAATAGTGTCTTGTCTTCAAAACTTGATTTTATTTTAAAAAAATAATTCTTTAAAAAACAAAATTATTTTGATTTTCAAGGAATTCGATTGTGTTTCAAAAGAAAAGTTTATTTGAAAAATAATTTAGATTCTCATATTTGCCATGCTACCATTGCTTTATCTCCTACTGATAAGAATGTTGTTTTTATTGCTTGCTCTACATCTGTTCTAAAATTGAAAATGATATATGTATGTTTGAAGAAGAATGTAGATTGTTTAAGCTCCACTTTGAACCAATGTGCCATGAACCACAGGAGGTTGGAATCCATGTTTCGCAAGAAACATGCTCCACATTTGCATGAACACCCTCCATGGCATACACATGCTCTTCATGCTCACACACATGGCACTTTGATACTAGAGTGTACACTTGTACACATTGTGGTCGTAAGGGCCACCTTGCAAAATTTTGTTATGATAAGTTAAATATTTCAAATTTTGCAAGTAAACATGTTTGGATTAGGAGAGATATGAACCCCTATAGACCCAAGAAAGTTTGGATAGCAAAATCCATTCCTATTTCTTTTGATGTAGGTATGGGCTCTCACAAGACGTGAAGGTATTGGTACCTTGATAGTGGATGTGTTTGAGCTCAAATGAATACAACATTGGATGCATCGCTATCAAGTAAGTTTTAGTGGGAGGATCACCAAGTGTTTGGAGATATAGAGACGAGTTCACTCGGTTTGATAACTATCTCTATCCTCCTTACTTTGTTTATACTTATATGCCTTCACGTTTTTAGATTGATGTTTTAGCATGTCTATGGTTTTCATGCTCATTATATCAAAAGCAATGTTTATTAGACTTATGATATACATAGATAGTATTTGAAATACACCCATGTTTATATGAATTCATATTTTTGTATTCTCACTATTGTTTAACTATTGTGTATATCCTAATTCTAATAACAATTACATTTACTCTAATAATTGCACAGCCATGTTTTGGTGTTTTTATACTTCATATTTTAATTATATGTTTAGATGTAACTTTTTATTAAAACTTGTGCTTATACCTATACAATTAGTGAGCTAATTGACTTTTATGTCTGGGTGTTTTATTGCTCATGTGTACTAATTAGATGTACTTGTATAATTTAGTTTTGATGACTCTTACATTTATACTTGTATTCTTATATTTGTTTTATATCACCCTTGTTGATGATTTCTTGAAAGTGTTTAGCTTCATGTATATGTAAATTTTGTTCAAAGCTATATGATATACATGTTATATCCTTGAGTCACTTGTTTTATATGCCATGTACTCTTTTATGAACTCTTTTCATATTTAGGATAAATATGTATGTTTTAGTTTTGACAAAACATACATATGTTGAAGTTTGTTTAGTTTTTGATGAAAATAGATTTTTTTTATATTTATGGTTTCATGTTTATGAAATAGAAATTTCATATGTTTTGATGATTTGAGCTTCATTGATTTATATCCATATATATGTTTCTTACATGATGCCTGCTCACTCGATATATTTTGTGTTTACTCATGACTTTAATTTCATGAGTTCATATGTGCTTCATAGTTCTTTGAATGTCAATTTTCGTGTAGCTAGCATGTTTTCCGTGGATGTGTGTGTGTGTTTTGTTCCTTACTTGAAGAATTTCATACTAGTTTTCAAACTTACTTTTAAATTAGTCTTTATTCTTCAATTGGTAGAGTTTTCAACCTGTGCTAAAATTATTTTAAAATATTATGTTTGAAAACTTCTACCTTATAAGGGCGATCGGTTAAGCGACCATGCGTATATGCTCTTTAATGAATATGTTTTTTTTTAAACATGTGTATGAAAGGGTGGATGTTATGAGTTATACATGATTTAAATGATATTTCACTTTTGTATACTCATGTTTTCTTATATATGTATGCATCATATCTCAATTGGTATCATATTTCAATTGCTCTGATTTTACATATATATATATGATTTCTTGTGCTAAATTAAAATATTTATACATATATGTTTTATAAAAAAAACTGTTTAATGCTAAACTTGATTTAGTTCTAAATATTAATTGGTATCTTTTATAAGCTTATGCATTATATTTGTTGGTATTTCAAAAAGGGGAGAAAATTCTTGATTTTATTTTCAATTGGTATCTTACTACCACTTTTTTGAAGAAAAATATTTGTTTAGAAAATACTTATATTTT
This sequence comes from Agave tequilana, assembly GCA_038442645.1. Lineage (NCBI taxonomy): Eukaryota > Viridiplantae > Streptophyta > Magnoliopsida > Asparagales > Asparagaceae > Agave > Agave tequilana. The sequence goes on from JAVJIF010022296.1 coordinate 2,367, forward strand.
TCATAGTTGTATTAATTATTTATAATTGGTATCTACATTACAAAATGGTTTAGTATTTAAAGAATTGGCATCATGGTTATTTATTTTTCAGTTTAGTATTTAAAGAAATGGTTTAGTATTTAAAAGAATTAACATCATAAAAGTTATATCAATTGGATAGTATAGTTTTATGATATCCATATTGTTTTTCAATTGGTATAGTTTATATGATATCTATGTTGTTTTTTCAATTGATATTATTTTTTTGGTATCAAAATATTTTTTGATTCTTTTTATTTTCAATTAGTATTTTGCCTCTTTGTTGATGATTGACAAAAGAGGGAGAAAGATTAGTTTATATATGCATGTTTTTTAGTTTTATGCATATATTCTGTTTTGAGATCTAGTTTTAATATCAAATTTTTATTGGCCTAAAAGCCATTAGCGCTAGTTTTGATGATAACAAAACATATGTAGTTATGTTTTTAACAATTTCATTTAGTAAAGTTTCAGGTTAACTGCTGCATTTCGGCTCCATCACAAGACTTACACGTTTGGAAGCCAAGAAGATATCGATCCCAGAGCCTAAGCACATAGACGAGATCAAGGATCAAGATTGCAAGAGAAGACTATATCAAGATTTGTATTTTTTGTTTGCATTTTAGATAAGATTTGTAGTCGTTTGTTAAAACCAAGGTGATATAGGTTGATAGCTCTTTTGGGATTGACACACACATATCTTTCAAATTCCTAAAGTATTTTAAAGAGTTCAAAACATTTTTCTTTGCCGTTTTCAAAATCGAGTTTCGGAAAAATGAGTTTCAAAAAAACCGGTTTTCGATTTAGAAAGTGTTACAAAATATAGTTCTAACTTTGTTTTGTGTTGATCCATAATCACACACTAGTTCTATCAAGTCCCTAGAACTTTATTTTGTGTTTAAAAAATAAAGTATATTTTTGTCTGAAAAAGATTGGTTTCAAAAAGATCTTCAAATCAGTTTTTTGGCCCAAGGTCGGTCGACCGTAGGTAGAGCAGAATTGCTCTATCGGTCGACCGAGTGGTGGACTGACTGAACCAAGTGCATTGTGTGCACTTTGGTCGACAGTGCGGTCGACCGACTGCAAGAGCTTTACTCTCGGTTGGGTCCGGTCGACCGACAGAGAGCTTTGCTCTCTGGTTGGGAAAAATAGAACGGTCTAAAATCCGACCGTTGGCAGTCGACCGGCCGGTCGACCGACAGAAGGATTTCCTTCTGATTTTTCCCAACGGCTATTTTTCTATTTGTCTTTTTCTGGGTCTTTTCCCAACGCTCTTTTGACTTTTCTCCTCATGTTTTTATCCCCTATAAATAGTGAGACTGTAGAAAAACCCTTTAACAAGTTTGAACAAGTTTTTATTAGTTTACAAGAAAATTTAATCAAGTTTTAGTCTTTTTCTTAAGAGATTTTCTTTTGAGCCAAAATTTCATATTCTTGATTTTTAGCTTAAGCCTTCCCTCTACATCTTTACAAGCTATTTCTACTACACAATCTTAAAGAGCTTCGTCTCCTCATCTTGGTTATAGAATTGTACTTGTGAGCCTTTTGTGATCAAGTAAAGATCACTGATTTTCTTCTATTGTGAAGTTGTAGAGGTTGCGGCCTCAAGTGAGCTAGTGAGCTCCGTTGTTGGTGTTGCGGCACCGCGAGAAAGAACTTGTGAGTCCATTAAGTTCTGATGAGAATTTGTAACAAGGTCACAGTGAAAATCCTTCATAGTATTAAAGACGAGGACGTAGAGCAGTAGCTTGAACCTCGGAACATATCATCGTGTTTGCGATTGCTTACTCTTTCTCTCTTCACTCTACTCTCTCTTTACTTACTTGCACACTTATATTGTTTACTTATTAGCAAGTATTTCTTGTGTTGTGATTGGTATTTGCTAGGTTGCTAGCAAGTAAATTTTAATTCTGCATTATTTGCCATTTAATATTACCATCACCTATTCACTCCCCTTCTAGTTTTATAATTGGTATCAGAGCCTAACCCTAGTTTTGGTTTAACCACCTTAGGAAGATCCTTTTATTTGGCTATATTCGTTTGTTGTATTTGCTATTTGTTTGTACACATATACTTATTTTCATGGCATCACACGACTTCTTTAGCATCAAGTCCCCACCCAAATTTGATGGTTGAACTTTCCCATTTGGAAGGTCAAGATGAACCTCTTCTTCAAGTCCCTAGGGGTCAGAGTAGCTAAGGCCATAACCAAGGAGTTCATTGAACCTCACGGTGATGAGGATACATGGTCCAAAGCAACCGCTAAGGACTATGAGGCCAATGCTAAAGCCCAATATGTACTTACACAAGTATTAAATGATGATGATCTTTCTCATGTAATTACTTGCAATTCCGTTTATAAGGTTTGGAATGATGTAATCATTGCTCATGAGGGGACATCGCAAGTCAATAGATCTAAAGTTGACTTGCTTCGTTCTCAATATGAGAATTTTTACATGCTTGAAAATGAAAGTATTGATGAGATACTTACTCAGTTAACCAAGATTACTAATGGATTCTCCTTTTTAGGTGACATCATTGACAATGACCAAAAGATTCGGAAGGTCATTAGAGCTCTCCTCAAAGCTTGAAAAATCAAGGCGATAACCCTTAAGGAGCTCAACGATAGAGGGGAGATGGACTTCCGGCTTCATTGGAAATCTCAAAACCATGAGATTGAAATGAAGGTGAGAGAAAAAAGGAGACTCTAAAGAAGAAAGCGGTTGCTTTTAAAGCTACTCCCTCCACCATCGACGAAGAAGATTCATACGAGATGGAGATGAAGACAACCTCAGTTTTAGAATTTACCTCAAAGGGGTAATCCCCTTCGACCATGTAGCACATATTGAAAGTGGCTCTTCCACATTCGAGTCACTCCCTTTGTAATATTGCTTTTGTTCACCAAGAGAGACAAGAGTGTTTCATACTACAAAAGCAAATTCAATGTTAGACACCCTAAATAAATATTCATCATTTAGGGTACTCTTTAAAGTATGGATAACTTTTGCATTAGCCTCAAGGTTTTTGCCATTTAGAAAATAAGAATCTTTAATAGTGGTAAAATAAACATAAATATCTAGGGCTTTAAGGTACATGGACATCTTAGCTTTCTAAGTTTAGAGGTTAAGAATGTCAAACATGGGAGGTGTCATGAAATCTATGTGTGTGTGGGTAAATATTATAATTAGCAAAAAATAGGATTTTAAACTAAGGTTGTTGATCCAAATCAAGAGCATCAAGCTCTGATACCAACTGTAAGTCACCTAGAGGGGGTGCATAGGTGACAAGCTACTCAAATGTAAAACTAATGCGGAATTAAAACTAATTATGTAAACTAAAGCTATTATGCAAACACACAAAGTATAACACAAGAGTGTAGCCGAATTCCTGGTGATGGGCTCTGAACTATCTCCTCAAGATTCCTCTAGATTAAGGTTAAGGTGTCATTATGGCTCTCTTGGCTGAATACAAGTAAGAGCAAACAATTCCAAACATATAATAATGAAGTACAAGTATATTAAGCATATAAAGATATGAATAATATAAGCATGCAAGATATAAAAAACACAAGTGAGAAAGAGAGATGAGCAACCGCAAACACGGAAAAATTATTTCGAGATTCGAGCACATTTGCTCTACGTCCCTGCCTTCAACACTATAAAGGATTTCCACTATAACGATCTCGCAAGATCACTCGGTGCTGCAACACCTACAACGAGCTCCCTCAAGAACTCTTGGACCCGCAAGTCCCTCACTTGTTCCCGCAAGAACAACATACGCGAACCCACAAGCTCGCTGAGGCCGCAGCATCTATAACTCCAAATAAAATGGTTGGAACACTTGATGATCTCTTATTTTGATCACCAACAAGCACTATCACAAACAAAGATCCTATAAGATAGATATGACAATGATAAGGCTCAAGCTTGTGTGAGAAAACTAGATAGATTTGAAATGAAAAACTGAAGAAAAAGCTTTTGAAACTCAAGAGAATCACTCTTGCTAAATCCTTTTGATATGGCAATGAAGCTCTAAAAACTTGTTGGGAAACTCTATAGAAGATGGGAAAAATAAGCTCTTGAAAAACTTGTATAAAGCTCACCCAAAATCTAAATTTATAAGCCAAGAAAAACTAGCCGTTATGATTCAGAAACTGTCAGAAATGGCCTGTCCATCGACTACCCGGTCGACCGACCAATGGTCAAATTTCTGACTGTTGGAGTCTGGCGGTTGACCGGGCGGTCGACCGACCATAGACCCAGACCGTGCAATAGGTCAACTTTGAGCACAGTTTTTGAGGCCTAAAAAGTTAGAATTAGGAATAAGTCTAGGAAGAATTTGTAGATCCTTAAGTCATCTTTCTAAGGCAACTTAAATCAAATCAATATCATTTTAGAGTGGATGGTTATTAACAAAATACTAAAATGTGTCAAATAAGAAACTGTAAAATTTTTTCAAAATAAGAGCAGAGTTCAACCAAGACATCTTTAACATTTGAATCAGAAAATGACTATTGAATAAGAAATGTAGCTCTGAAAGTTATCTTTGAAATTAAATTTAAATCATATTAATTGAATATAGAATAAAAAGTTATGATAAAAAAACTACAAGGTGTCGAGCAGGTCAGCAGAATGGTCGGTCGCCGTCGACCGAGAAAACCCGAGAGCTATGCAAACTCAGTCGGTCGACCGGTCGATCGGCCGAACTCAACTAGGTCGACGGGTCGGTCGACCGAGCTCAAGTCACATGGGCTTGTGCACATATTGTGCATGTCGGTCGACCGCTCAGTCGACCGGCTCAGCATTCGGTCGACTGGTCGGTCGATCGCAAGCAGCCTAAAAACAGTTTTAACAGCTTTCTAAAGTACATTTAAATTCTATAAAATCTCCATTAAAACTGCAAAAATTAGTTCATTCAAATACTTTGAAGTACAAATATGTGTGATCAAAAATCAACACATATTACAAACATGTGAACTATTTTTGAGGCATAGAATTTAAAGTTTATAAAAAAAATCATTTTTGAAAACCAAACTTTTATGTGTGTATAAGCTTGAGCAATCCATGACTAATCTATCTTTTATATTTTATTCTAAAACAAAATCTTAAAACTTTCAAATAAGACACAAGTCTTCTTGAAAATCTTCTCTTGAAAATCTTCTTCCCCATTTCGACTTGGTCCAAACTTGATCCATAAGCTATATTTTTTTGAGTGCTTGATGCATTTTGACGCGCAAGCTCTTGAATCAATACGTGCTAGCTTCAAAACTTGACTTCGAATCTTTTATTAAAGTCAAACACCTACTAAGATCTTGATTGAAAATCTGAAAGTAAATGAGAACAAGATTATTAGTATTATAACTACATGAGTTAATCATCATCAAAACTAGAATGATGGGCCTTTGGGCCAACAGAATGTGCATGTCTCCATATTATAACGCTCCAACATGACAAAAAAAATGATGACTGCTCTGCGAGATGTCATACTGAACAGCTCAGACCCGCGTATAGAGGCAGGTCATTAGTAGCTCGTCCTTCAAATCTTCAAGGACGAAGCCCACCATCCTGGACCACCAATATTTGTCCGAAGTATGGACCCATCCCAGCACCCGGAACTCGCCTTTTGGGAAATCACCCTTCATGGCCATAAACTAATTAATGAACATGGTCGCCTAATAGAGAGTCCCACCTACGGGATATTTTGCATTCAACGAACCTGGCAGCAGTCCGATTATATTCCTGTCATGAACCGTTGGGACTGCAGTGTGATGAGAGATTCACCCGACCCAGATTGCTTATCTATTAAATCCCACTCCATCAATCGATGAAGGGACATCGATTGAATGGATAGCAAGAAAAACATCCTTTCCATATCTGGGAGAAAGAAGCGACACTCTCTAAGCCGATGAAGTCATCTGTAGCTGTCGTCAAGCATCACCTCTACATCCTCATTGATGGAATCTCCGAATAAGAAATTTGGCTTTCTTAGTAATGAACGGGATTCCTATTCAAATCTCCTGTCTGTGATGAGCACTCGGAGAGTCTACGAGCTCGCCTAACTTAACTTGGTTTATCACTCTCAATTCTTCCCAGTAAAAGCCTGCACAGTCTTGTTGAGGCTAGAGATGACATCGAGATCTGGGCCACCCACATGAGCAAAATGACAATTCTTCGCCAGAGGGTCTGAGGAGTACTTCACTGCAAAAAGAAAGAACACAAAGTTAATACTTTGAAAACAGTGAAATTACACCAAGTGTTAGAATTCAAACACGAGGCTCAACACATGAGATTCACGTTCTGTGATTAAAACGAGAGGCTCACATGAAGCCTACGTCTGGACTCCACATTTAGAAAATATTTCTAAGTCTCAAGACTCAAATGCGAGTCTTACAAATGAGACCCACGTTTAGAAGTCTCAAGACGCAGAGTCCCCTGACTCGCGTTCAATTCGTAGATGCGAAGGTCGCGTTGATAAAACAGAAAAAATGTCAGGATCACCAGACCCGCGTTCTGTTCATCAACGCGAGAGCCGCGTTTACAAATCAAACGCGGACCAGTGAGATCCGCGTCGACTATTCAACTTCAACAGAAGTCTTTAAACTTCAAAAAGAAGTTAAGAGACAGTGTCTTTTCGTGTTTTTAATGGCGGAAGCCATTCTGCTTACCAGAAATGGGGACTTCCTGAGGAGGAGAACCACCCACGATGGTGAAATACACCTAGAGGGGGGCGAACAGGTGTTTTGCTAATCAAATGCAATTTTAAAATTACTTATGATGAATTATGCAAACGGTCACTCAAAATAAGAATTGAAGTCGAATTCCCCGTGAAGGGCTCTAGAACTTCTCTGTGATTCCTCTAGATTATGAGTTGAGATACTCAATTGCCGCCTTTTGAGATGAGTATAGACCGGCAATTAAAGTAATGGAATGAAAGCAATTATAGAATGCAAGATGAACAATTACACAAGTATAAAAAATGAAAAATAATAGAAAACAAGACATAAGCAATCGCAAACACAAAGGAATTTGTTCTGAAGTTCGAACCACTGCTCTACATCCCTGCCTTCACCACTATGAAGGATTTCATTATCCTCTAAGGGACCTTCCATAAAGGGACCTTACACAAAGGAATTACAACTTGGTCTACACAAGACTAGAGTACACAACTCCACCAACTTAACCCTCTACGCAAGAGGTAGCACAAAGCCAATTGATGTTACAAAGCACTTGGTGATCTAACAAGATCACAAATACTCTCTCTTACAACTTTCTATAGAGTAGAATATAAAGTGTTGCTCAAGAAGTTAAATGGGAGATGAAATTCAGTTAGAAAGAATAGAGAAGTTTTAAAACCAACTGAAAATAGCTTTGGAAAGAAAGAACTTGGAGATTGAAAGCTAGAAAACTTTTCTCTTTTGAAACAAACTTGAAAACTTGTAAACTTACGTTTTTTTCTTGTCTAAAATCAAAACCAATGACCCATGTATATAGGCAATGAATAAATATTATTTACAAATCATACCAGGTCATTTTGGTTGTGTTTAGACACTAGGGAAACTAAAAATGCACATTGGAATCCACCAAAAACAAAACAGATTAAAAAACTAGCCGTTATGGCCATCTGGCAGCCTGTCTGTCGACAGGCCAGTCGACCGACAGGTCATCCAGAAAGGAGCCGTTGGCTCCGGTCGACCGCTCGGCAGTTCAAATTGAAAACTTAAACTATTGGTCAACCGGGTTGGTCGACCGACCCTAACCGAGAGTTAGGGTCTCTCAATCGGTTTACCGCAAGGGTTAGCGGTCGACCGTCGGTCGACTGACAACGTGTACAAACGTGCACGTTCCTTGGCCAAAGGCCTGGTCGATCGGGCGTTCGACCTTTTTGGCCTGAAATGGTCACCGGTACGGTCGACCGTTCTAGCCTGAAATAGTTTTCTGTATGGATTTTGAATTTCAAACAATTTTTAAAATATTTTGGACTGGGTTAAGGGTAATGTAGCAATGTATAGGTGATGAAATACATGTTCTAAACTTATTATAAAATTTTGAAAAAATTATGAGACATGTATCAAAACCAAACATGCAAAATACCAATACTATCAAACTTGAATTTTCGAAATCGTATATTTTGTGTGTGTAACTTCTTGAGCATTACCACTATATTCGACACTTTAACAAACTAATATCTTATAAGGCTCTAGGTGACTATAAGATCTTCAACCGGGCTTCTCCATTAGCGACATTGAGTGCTTTGAGATTTGATCCCGTATTTGAGTCTTCTTGAGTCTCCAACACCTTCCTTTAGAGGAAGAAAACTCCTTGAATTCTTAGAACCCTGAGATAAACTTAAACACTTGAACTTAATTGGTACAAATAACCACATATGTTTTGTTATCATCAAAATCATAAAATCGGGCGATTGTAACCTTGGGCCAATATTCTTCCCCTTTTGATGATGATAAAATATATAAGTTATTTAAAATAAAAATAGGAAAGAGCTTGAAAAGCTCCCCCTTAAGTTATACTATCTATCAAGTACAAGAAACATTATGATTTTGAATGAATTTGACAATATAAGCAAGTCACACACATATATGCATATATAAAGATGATATCAATATAGAATAATATGCACATATAGCCTACCATCCTTTCAATCCTCCTTCCTCCAATACCAATATATAAGCATGGTAAAGAGAATGGATATAGAATGCCAAAATAATTTAATAACTCAAATATCTCTCCCCCTTTTGTCATGCATCAAAAAGGGTAAAGACACCAACATAAAAGAGATATTAATTTGAAAAAGTAAAAAAAATTTGAAAACATTTTCAAAACTTATAAATCCATAATACAAACAATTAACTCACCACAAATGAATGAAATCTATTATAATCTAGTGGTTTAGTAAAAATGTCCGCAAGTTGAAAATTGGTAGAAACATAATCAATTTCAATATCGCCTTTCTCATAGTGATCTCTAAGAAAGTGATATCGAATATCTATGTGCATGGTCTTGCTATGTTGATTTGCATTTTTGGTCATATGAATGATGCTAGTATTATCACAAAATACTTTAATATGGTTATGTTACAAATCATAGTCAAGGAGAGTATATTTCATCCATAGGACTTGTGCACAACAACCCCGGCCGCAATGTACTCCGCCTCGGCGGTTGAGAGGGCTACTGAATTTTATTTTTTGGAAGACCATGAAACAAGGCAATTTCTTAGAAATTGAGAAGTTCCACTAGTAATCTTCCTATCCACTCTACAACCAGTATAGTCGACATCCGAATAACTCGTCATGAGAAATTGTTCAAGTTTCAGAAACCACAAGCTTATTCTAATAGTGCCCTTAAGATATCTAATAATGCGCTTTACCACAATTAAGTGAGACTCATTAGGACAAGATTGAAATCTAGCACATAAACACACACTAACCATAATATCCGGCCTACTAGCCGTCAAATAAAGTAAACTACCAATCCTGCTTCTATAAAGTTTAATGTCCACATTTATACCTTGTTCGTCCTTGTCAAGTTTAGTAGTAGTGGCCATGGGAGTCTTGCTTAATTTTGCATCTTCAAGTTCAAATCTCTTGATAAGTTCTCTTGTGTACTTGGCTTAATTTATGAAGATCCCATCACTCCTTTACTTGATTTGGAGGTTAAGAAAGTAGTTTAGCTCTCCCATCATAGAAATCTCAAACTCATTTTTCATGCATGATTCAAATTCTTTACAAAGCATTTTATTAGTGGATCTGAGAATAATATCATCAATATAAATTTGAACAATTAGAATATCACTATCTACATGGTTGTAAAAAAATTAGTATCAACTTTACCTTTAACAAAACCGTTCGAAATTCGAAAAGTTGAAAGTTTTTCATACCAAGCTCTTGGAGCTTGTTTTAAACCATATAAAATTTTATCATGCTTGTACAGAAAATCCAGATGTGTAGGATCAATAAACCCTGGGGGTTGTTCAACATATACTTCCTTTTCTATAAAACTATTTAAAAATGCACTTTTGATATCCATTTGAAAAAGTTTGAGATCTTTATAAGAAGAAAAGTCAAGTGTCATCCGTATGGCTTCAAGCCGTGCTATGGGTGCAAAGGTTCCTCAAAATCGATACTTTCGATTTAGGTGTAACCTTAAGCCACTAACCTAGCTTTATTTCTAATAACATTATCCAACTCATCTAACTTATTCCTAAAAATTCATTTAGTACCAATAGTTGGTCTATCATGAGGTCTAGGAATAAGATGCCAAACTTGGTTGCGCTCAAATTGATTGAGCTCTTCTTACATTGCAAGCGACCAATATGAATCGGCCTCGGCTTCGAGGATATTTTTTGGGCTCAATGCGTGAAATAAAGCAAAATGCCCACATAAATCATGGAGTTTGAATCGAGTGGTTACCCCCTTTTATACATCACCTATGATGAGGTCCTTGGGATGATTTGAAGCAAACCTTTGATACATCACCTATGATGAGATCCTTGGGATGATTTGAAGCAAATCTTCAATCCTTTGAAAGCGATTGTGTTGGCTTCACTTCAACCTCTAGAGTTTCACCTTGTACATCAATTTTTGGCTTCTTCTTCTATAGGTGAGTCCTTCAAGGTTATCTTCTCCATATCTTCACCTGAGGAATTAATCTCTACAACATTCTTCACAAAAGCATTAGATTCCTCAAATTTGACATGTATATATTCTTCAATTATAAAAGTAGATCTATTAATGACTCTATAGGCTTTACTAGTATTTGAATACCCAGCAAATATGACTTCATAAGATTTGACATCAAATTTTCCTAAATTGTCTTTAGTGTTTAAATCAAAGTATTTGTAACCAGAAACTTTAAAGTAAGAAACATCAGGTTTTCTCAAATAGTAAATTTCAAGTAAAGTTTTAGAAGTATTTTTATAAAAATAAATTCTATTTGAGATGTAACATGATGTGTTTACAGCCTCGGCCCATAAGTATTGAGGAAATCCGTATTCATTTATCATTGTCCTAGTCATTTCTTAAAGAGTATGATTCTTCCTTTCAACGACTCCATTTTGTTGTGGAGTTATAGGGCATAATAGTTCATGTTTAATTCCATGTTCTTCACAATAGGTAATAAAAGAGTTTTTAATGAATTCACCACCTCTATCACTTCTTATACGTAAAATCAGAAATTTTTTTTCTTTTTCAACTCTTTTTCTAAACACTTAAAAATGTGAAAAGGCTTGATCTTTGTGTTCTAAAAGAAAACACATGTAAAACGAGAGAAATCGTCAACCAAAATAAAGGCAAAACAATTTTCACTTAGACTTTTGGTTTTAGTTGGACCAAACAAATCCATGTGAATTAACTCCAAGGGTCTTGATGTCATGATATCCTTGATAGTTTCGAAAGAGGACTTGATTTGTTTCCCAAGTTGACACGCATCGCAAACGCGGTCCTTCTCAAATTTCAAATAAGGAATACCTTTCACCATTTTCTTATTGTTAATTTAGATAGATGGTCAAATAAAACATGGCCTAGTCTCCTATGCCATAACCAAGAGTTTTCATTAAAGACATTTAAACATGTAGCATTCTATTGTAAATTTGACATATCAATCATGTACACATTATTTTCATGAAACCAAAAAGTACACATGCATTGGTTTGTCTATTTAAAACATTGCAAGCTAAATCATCAAAAACCAATTTGAAAACTCTATCACAAAGTTGACTAATACTCAAGAGGTTATACTTAAGATCATCAACTAAAACTGCATTTTCAATTAAGGGAGATGAGCCAATTTTAATGTTACCTATACTGATAATTTTTTCTTTGGAATCATCTCCGAAGGTGATGGTGCCACCTTCATGGTACCTTGATAGGGTTATAAAATTGTTGATATCCCACGTCATATGCCTTAAGCAACCGCTATAAAGATACCACTGCTCCCTGCGTCTTGGAGCCTTGGTGTGTACCTATATCAAGTAACAAATTAGTTGATTTTGGCACTCAAATTTTCTTGAGTCCTTTAATGCTAGCATTGTGATCATTAGAAGCATTTATTCTATCAAAGCAAAATTTGGCTAAGTGAGCTTTTCGGCCACAATAAGTGCATGAACTCTACCATAAATAAAAGCATGATGGGAGTGTGGGGTGTGAACATGTTTGGTGCATGTAGTGTGTCTAGCATGATGTGTATGTATATGCTGTGATTTAGGAGTGTGAATATGTGTAGTATAATGAGCATGTGTAGTATGAACATGTTTTTTTGGAGTATGTTTCTTAGGAAACATTGTCTCTAATCTAACTTTAACAAACTCACATTTCTTTAACACATCTCCTAAAGAGTAAATTTTATCTTTTAAAATAGAAATCTTATTTTTATCAATTAATGAAAATTTTGCTTTACAAGAAATTTTATAAGCATTAAAATCTTTTTGTGTGGATATGAGTGTGGAAGATAAATCATCTTTTTCTTTCGAAAGTATAACAATTTTATTATGAAGGGTTTTATTTTCTTTTTCATTTTTAAATACTTCTTTTTAAGAAAATCATAGTTGTTAGACAACTCTTCAAAAGTCTCACCTAATTCATGTATTGTTAATTCACAATCGTCAAGTGAGGGATCGGATGTTACCTTAGGCGTGTTATCATTAGCCATGAAACACACATGTGCCGTATCCATTTCTTCATCGGTTTCACTCTCCGAGTCCCATGTAGCCTTGAGTGCCTTCTTTTTGTAGGACTTCTTAGAGGTTGAATTTGTGAAAGAAGTGATTAGCAGTTTGGATATCTCTAAGGTTGTTAAGCGAAAAACTAGAGATCAAGGCTCTGATACCATTTGAAATACACCTAGAGGGGGGTGAATAGGTGTTTTGCTAATCAAATGCAATTTAAAACTACTTATGATGAATTATGCAAACAGTCACTCAAAATAAGAATTGAAGCCGAATTCCCCGTGAAGGGTACTAAAATTTCTCCATTTTGATTCCTCTAGATTATGAGTTGAGGTACTCAACTGCCTCCTTGTTGAGATGAGTATAGACCGGTAATAAAAGTAATGGAATGAAAGTAATTATAGAATGTAAGATGAATAATTACACAAGTATGAAAAATGAAAAACAATAGAGAGTAAGACACAAGCAATTACAAACACAAACGAATTTGTTCCGATGTTCGAGCCACTGCTCTATGTCCCTACCTTCACCACTATGAAGGATTTTACTATCCTCTAAGGGACCTTCCATAAAGGGACCTTACACAAAAGAATTACAACTTGTCCTACACAAGACCGGAGTATACAACTCCACCAACTCAACCCTCTACACAAGAGGCAGCACAAAACCAATTGATGTTACAAAGCACTTGGTGATCTAACAAGATCACAAACACTCTCTCTTACAACTTCCTAAAGAGTAGAATATGAAGTGTTGCTCAAGAAGTTAAGTGAGAGATGAAATTCAGTTAGAAAGAATAGAGGAATTTTAAAACCAACTGAAAATAACTTTGGAAAGAAAGAACTTGGAGATTGAAAGCTAGAAAAACTTTTCTCTTTTGAAACAAACTTGAAAATAGTAAACTTGTATTTTTTTTTCTTGTCTAAAATCAAAACCAATGACCCATATATATAGACAATGAATAAATATTATTTATAAATCATACCAGGTTATTTGGGTTGTGTTTAGACACTAGGAAACCAAAAATGCCTATTGGAATCCTCTAAAAACAAAACAGATTAAAAAACTAGCCGTTATGGCCATCTGGCAGCCTGTCGATCGATCGACAAGTCATCCAGAAAAGAGTTGTTGGCTTCGGTCGACCGCTCGGCAGTTCAAATTGAAAACTTAAACTATCGGTCGACGGGCTGGTCGACCGACCCTAACCGAGAGTTAGGGTCTCTCAGTCGGTCGACCGATCGGTCGATCGTAAGGGTTAGCGGACGACCGGTCGGTTGACTGACAACGTGTACAAACGTGCACGTCCTTTGGCCAAAGGCCCGGTCGATCGGGCGATCGACTGTTTTGGCCAGAAATGGTCACCGGTCGACCGTTCTGGCCTGAAACAGTTTATGTATGGATTTTAAATTTCAAACAATTTTCAAAATATTTTGTATTGGTTTAAGGGTAATGTAGCAATGTATAGGAGATGAAATACATATTTTAAACTTGGTATAAAATTTTGAAAAAATTATGAGACATGTATCAAAACCAAACATGCAAAATACCAATACTACCAAAACTTGTATTTTTCGAAATAGTGTATTTTGTGTGTGTAACTTCTTGAGCATTACTACTATATCTATCTTACAAGACTCTAGGTGCCTACAAGATCTTCAACCAGGCATCTCCATTAGTGATGTTGAGTGCTTTGAGTTTTGATCTCATAATTGAGTCTTCTTGTGTCTCCAACACCTTCCTTTAGAGGAAGAAAACTCCTTGAATCCTTAGACCCCTGAGATAAACTTAAATACTTGAACTTAATTAGTATAAATAACCACATGTGTTTTGTTATCATCAAAAGCATAAAACCGGGTGATTGTAACCTTAGGCTAACAGGTAGTCGGCGCAGTGGCGACGCTTGAAGAAGCAGCAGGTTCTTAAATTTTTGGGCCATCTCGTCGGTGACAATCTTTGAAAGGATTTGAAAAAGCTCGAAGCTTTATGGGTTCTAAGCTTGAGAATTTTTGATTTTCAGACATGGGTCTGATTGAAGGTGATGAACAGTCAAGTGAATTGACTGTTGAAAGACCCGTGTCTTTTATAGGCCTTTCAGTGGTTGAGATTCGCGACGCGTATCTCAAGCTCAATCTGAGGCAGACACGCGTCCAACGTGGCACTCGTGTCCGCGTCTGGAAGCATCCAATGCGATGTTCGTATTTTAAACTGAAAGTCATGTCTCAAAATCGTGTCTCAACATTAACTGAGAATCGCGTCTCAACATCAACTGAGAATCTCGTCTCAACATCAACTGAGAATCGCGTCTCAACATCAACTGAGGGTCGCGTCTCTATAGCAACTTAATGTCGCTTCTCAACTTCATTGAAGTTCACGTCTACTTGGCGATCGCGTCTATGAGGGTCGCGTTCTCTCACATACAAGGAGTATGTCTCTGCTTTTACAATCAGTTTGACAGCATATTAGTAAAAGTAATCGATAACTCTACCGATTCAATAGTACACCGACAAACCAAATCTCATGACAAGTGCTAGACTGAGTTTCTAAGACACTTATGATGATCTTACCTGTAGGCTTCAAGTAGTTCAACAGTACACTCATGAAGACCAGAATCCATATAAGATCAAGCTCAGGACATCTCAAAAGATTGTCAGTCCAATAATGGGAGCCCAAAAAATCAATTGAAGTCCAAAGTATTTTGAAATCCATCCCAGTCAAACGTGGAGTGTCGAAAACTTTGGAGGGGGTTCTGTAAGCTGTCTAAAAATCACTAAGGACAAGTTATCAGACGCAAACCTTACTTCAATGCGAAGGTCGTGTTTCAACTAAAACGCGTACCTCGCGTTCAAAGGAAAACAGAAACTTCAGACGCGGGACTGAGTAACTCCGCGTCTCACGCGAGTTTGAACAATTCTGTATCCTATTTCCATTGCGGGTCTGAGTAACTCCGCGTCTCACGCGAGTTTGAACAACTCTGCTTCCCATTTTCAACGCGGGTCTGAGAAACTCTGCATCTCATGCGGGTCTGAGCAACTCTGTGTTCCACTTCAAATGCGGGTCTGAGCAACTCCGCGTCTTACACCTCATGCGGGTCTGAGCAACTTCGCGTTCTGACTGAGACATCCGCGTCTATAATAAACAATGCGAGGTCCGCATCCACCGCGAGGTCTGCATCCACCGCGAGACCCGCATTTCTGTTATAACGGATTACCATTACTATGCTAATTAACTCCCCACATAATGGTGGAGTTAATCCCCATTATGGAAGGATTTAAGAGACAATTATACCCCTATGACTCTCTATAAATAGCCTGAGGAGCTATGAAGAAAGAGAGGACTTTTTTGAGAGGAAGCCAGAGAAGAGAAAGAGAAACATTTGATTAAGAGCTGAGAATTCTCAACCTAAAAGCATCTTACTTTCCTTTTAATTTTTTTAGAAGGAGAAATTAGTGGACTCTAAACACTTAGTGTGTTAAAAGCAGAGTTCTCTCCTGATTGATTTTTGAGATCAATCTCAAAGAAAAGCTTGACATTCAGCCAGTCAACGGAAAACAAGAATCAGTCTCCATCACCACACGAAGAACCCAACATTAAACAAAGGGGAGAACCAGTTATTTTCGCTTTTTTGTAATCAAAATTATTTTGTTGTAACTTTTCATCCACTCAAAAAAAAATTACTTCATGCTACTCCGACCAAACAACAAGTTTCGCAAACACATTTGAATCTCAATATGTATGGATATCATCCAATACACATATAAAATATTGTAAACTTGTTTTTGACAATATTACTCATAGAAAACAACTTTTAAAAAAAATTAAACTCATCAAAATAAGTTTCAATGAACAAATCAATCTCTAATATGTGTGAAAAGAATCCAACACATATTCCAAACTATAAAACTTATTCTTTTAAGATGTAACACATGAACAAAAGATATAAGGTTAAAACACAAAAATATAGAATCTTTTCCAAATCGATATTGTTAAACTCAATCTTCTTGAAAACCATCAACTTCTTGGAAATTAAAACACCAAAACTTTTGTTCTTTAAAACGGATATCAAACTTTGGTGTGGGTAAGTGCGTAAGCTTGAGCAATCAGAACTAATCTATTTTTTATATAAATCCTAAACTTACAAACTCCTAAACTTCAAACGCTTGACTCAAGTCTTCTTCTGAAAATTTTCTCTTCCATCTTGACTTGATCCAAACTTGATTCAATTGAGCAAGACTTCTTCTTAAGTACTTGATGCGATCTTTACGCTTAAGCTCTTGAATCAACATGTGTTAGCTTCAAAACTTAACTTCAAATTTTTTGTTGAAAATAAACACCAACTAAGATCTTGATTGAGTATCTGAAACTTAATAAACACAAGATCATTAGTACTATAACTATATGAGTTAGTCATCGTCAATTCTAGAGTGATAGGCCTTTGAGTCAACAATCTCTTCCTTTTTGATGATGACAAAACTCATAGAGTTATATATGCATGACTAAGGAAAAGTTTTGTAAAAATCCCCTTAACTCATGCATAGCAAGTAAACAATAGGATATTCAATAATAGCTATAGATACCAAAACACAAGTCCAAACAAAACATGAATATAAAAACAATCATATATGGAAAAGCTCATATTCTATGCATATATAAACTCTACAATCCTCTCCCTATATTTTTCAATTCATCAACAAAGGGGAAAAGTAAACATGGTAAAAGTATATACGATATAAATCTATGAAGAGGAGAGACGTCAAGTTAACTCCTCCTGTATACTTGCATTATATGGAGAAGGGATGACTAAACCCTAACCCATATACGTATAATACACAATGTAAAAATGGAGATGTTAAGCTCTCCCTACACATGTGTACGATATAGAGAAGAGTGGTCAATATCTTCTTTATACAGAATATTCATCTAAATTTATATATAAAGAAGACGTTAAGTTAACTCCACTTGCATATAGGCAATACATATCAAAACAAATATATGGTGCACACATATAGAAATCAAAATAATGAATATCAATTGTAAATAACCATATACCAATTAAAAATCAAAAACAATTTTGAAACCAACATAAATCCCAATTTCAAAATAATTTTGATACCAATTGAAGGTTTAAACATGATACCAATTGAATAGAAAGTGAAAACCCATGATACCAATTTTGAAATTCTAAACAATTTTGAAAAGTAGATATCAATTATGATAATTGATGCCAATTGAAAATATGAGCTGTTAAAATATTTTTCTCAAAAAGTAGGGAATAGGATACCAATTAAAAGTTAAAATAAGAAAGTTCTCTCTTTTTGAAACAATCACAAAACCTATGCATAAGTTTTAAAAAGTGATATCAATAGAAGGTGATACCAAAGTATGATACCAATTTAACATGAACATAAGCTTAGCATGAAATTAATTGTGCTTTAGAAACATGTATGAACATTGTTAAAACATGTACAATCAATCATATATATGTATGATACCAATGAAAATTTAATATCATTTGAAATTATGAGGCATACATATATAAATAAACAAGATTGAGTATACAAAAATCAAATATCATAAGAATCACATATATAATATATTTAAATCACCAACTTACATGCACATGTCAAAAGAATAGTCATAAAAGCATGAATAATATGATCACCCAACCATCCACCACCCAGGGCTGATATTTTCAAAAATAATAATTTGAAAATAGTTGAGTATAGATTGATAACATTACCTACTAAAAAATAAAAGAACTAATTTAAAATAGTTAAAAACTATTTCATGATTCTTCAAATATGAAACAAATCATATATCTCATGAAAATTGCTAATTATACAAGAATTGTTACTCAAAATCTATATAGCATGAACATGCAATCTCATGAACACAAAATCATGAGTACACAAAAAGTGTGAGTGATCAATAGTTATGTGAATAATATATTCATGAAAATAAAACAATAAGGCTTTAAGATAACTCATCAAAACTCATATAAAATTCTTTTTAAACTTAGACATATAGAAAACTAGATTTGTAAAATAAGAATACATAAATCACGAAAATTCTTTTTACAAAAGAATATATTAAGATTAGTGAAAGCAAAAATCTTTACTCATCAAACATATCCACCAATAAATTATTCGATAAGCATGCAAAGAAGTAAGATAAACTTTAAAATATATGTAATCTTTATCAAAACTATAGCATACATGTATATCTAAACATGAATTGAGTCTTCAAAAGAGTATGACATATAAAGCAAGTGACTCAAAGATATATATATATCTCATAGTTTATCAAAATTTACACATACGTGAAGCAAAACTAATGAAAACATGCTCATAAAGGTTCATGCATGTAACTCAAGAAAAGTAAAAAAATGCATTATAAATCAAATATATGTGCAAAACAAGAATCATTAAAACTTGTATGTATACAATAGCCAACCACAAATGAGTACACAAGAGATATAAATCATGTTAAGCACAATATTAAGGGTGTATCTCAAAAGCTATACAAATGCATTGCAAGTTTTAACAAAAATTGTATCTAAACATATAAATAAAATATGTAAAACATGATATGCCAAAAAATATTAAAAAAAAGATAGAGATAGTTACCAAAATCGATTGACCTAATGTCATCTTCTTCAAATAAGATAGTCCTCCCACCTAAACAACTTGATAGTGATGCATCCATTTATTTGTTCATCAAGTTGCATCCACCATCAAGGCACTAAACCTTTCACATCTTGTGAGAGCTCACACTTACATCAAATATAACCATGTGAATTTTGGTACCCAAACTTTCTTAGATCCCAGAGGGTTAGTACCATTACGAACCCAAATATTTTTATTCAAAACATTTAATCTATCAAAATAAAATTTAGCTAAGTGACCATTACGACCACAAAGTGAATAATGATACACATTGTCATACTTGTGAGTATGATGTGTATATGCATGCCGTGGGCTATGTGCATGAAATGTGAAATATATTTCTTGTGAAACATGAATTCCAATCTCTTATGATCAATAATACATTTGCTAAAAGTAGAGCCTAAATAATCAATGTTCTTCTTCAAAATACGAATATCATTCTCAAAAATGGAGAAAGAAATAGTACTAGCATGAAGAAAAATTCTTTTTCACTTTAAAATAGGAATATAAATATCTTTTTTCTCAACCAAAGTATTTTTCAAAAAGTCTTTTTCTTTTGAAGTAAAAAACAATTTCCTTTTTCAAAGACTCATTTTCTTTGAAATGAAATCAAGTTTAATTTTCAAAGAATCTTTTTCATTTAAAGCAAAATCTCTTTCTTTGAAAATCAATTCAATATAACTTTTCAAAGATTTATTTTCATTTAAATTTTTTCTTTCAAAACACAATCTAGTTTTGAAGACAAAGAATTATTTTCTTTTTTAATTGTAAACTTTTATTTTTTAACAATTTATATTTTTTAAGTAAATTCTATAAAACATAGTAAGGTCATCATTCAACATATGTGTATCCTCACTAGACATACTAGTATTATCATTAGATATACTTGCACAATCATCAAGATCAGATTCTGAGTTTACCTCAAAGGAGTTGTTCCCTTGGACCATGTAGCATGCTTGATCGGAATCGTCTCCACTTGATTTTCTCTCCATCTAATTTGGAATTTGTTCTTCAAGAGAGATTAATGTGTTTCACACTGTAAAAGCGGAATCACAATTAGAACCCTTAGAAAGATAGTCATTACTGAGTGTTTGCCTTAGTACAATCATGGCTTGTGTATTAGCTTCAAATTATTTGTCATTATCAATATATGATTTTTTTAGTGGTAACAAGATAAACATGTAATCCTAAAACTTTAAGATATGAACACATTCTAATTTTCATGTTTTTATGTTAGAAACATTAAACATAAGTGGAGTAAGAAAATCCGTGAGTGTGTGAAACAAATATGAATATGTAAAGCACATATAGAACTTAGCAAAATAAGGATCACTCCTCAGTTTTTAAACCGAATATCAAGAGCACTAGCTCTGAAACCAATTGAAAGTATACCTAGAGGGGGTAAGTAGGTGTAGTGGTAATCAAATGCAGAATTTAAAACTTTTACACTAATGAAACTAATACACAATAAATAAACAAAGAATGAAGCAAAATTCTCAGTGGAAGGCTCTAGAACTTCTCCTCAAGATTCCTCTTGATTAAGAGTTGAAGTGCTTTAATAGCTCCCTTGGTTCAATATAAGTGTATGCACAATAACAATATCAAGCATGAATATATATATATATATATATATATATATATATATATATATATATATATATATATATATATATATATATATATATATATATATATATATATATATATATATATATATATGGGGAATCTGTACCTCAGCCTGCAGGCTGAGAGAGTTTTCTCAGCCTGCGGGCGTGGCAACATCACCGCCGCACATCTGTAAAAACTTTGGCGGACAAAATCCTGTAAATCCCGCCCAATTTAATGCCAGTCACCTCAACATTGTATTTTCCGAAAATACCCTCCCTTACAACTTTTTACCGACCTTGGTAGCAGTCCTCAGAAAAAGACTGCGACCATGGTAGCAGTCCTCAGAAAAAGACTGCGACCTTGGTAGCAGTCTTCAGAAAAAGACTGCGACCTTGGTAGCAGTCCTCAGAAAAAGACTGCGACCTTGGTAGCAGTCCTTAGAAAAGACTGCGACCGTGGTAGCAGTTCTGATAAAAACACTGCGACCTTGGTAGCAGTCCTCAGAAAAAAACTGCGACCTTGGTAGCAGTCCTTAGAAAAGACTGCGACCGTGGTAGCAGTTCTCATAAAAACACTGCGACCTTAGTAGCAGTCCTCAGAAAAAGACTGCGACCTTGGTAGCAGTTCTTAGAAAAGACTGCGACCGTGGTAGCAGTTCTCATAAGTACTGCGACTATATTAAAAATCATTAAATATCAAATCAGATAAAAAATTAAAGAAGCATTCAAATTAGTTTCGTGATTTAATAAAGTAGCATTCACTGTCTTTTACCGAAAAAGTAGCTTTTCATAAGGGGTATTTGGTAATTTAACTTCTTCCTAAAAGCGGGCCGCAAGTCAGTGATGTGACAAATTGAGCCACGTCACCGCAGGCTGAGAGAGTACTCTCAGCCCGCGGGCTGATATACATTTTTCTCTCTCTCTATATATATATATATATATATATATATATATATTATATATATATATATATATATATATATATATATATATATATATAAAAAGAGCAATTCAATATATAAGAGAGAGTAAAGTAGAGAGATAGCAAACAAAACACAAGGATATATTTTGACGTTCAAGCGCCAAGTTCTACATCCCCGCTTTCACAGCGTGAAGGATTCCTACTATCTCCATTAAGGAACTCCCCAAAGAATACAAACTCTAATCCTCTACACAAGAGGAGGCACAAAGCAAATATACAAAGCAAATCACCTCTACACAAGAGAGAGGACACCAAGCCAAGAAGAAGACAATAGTACAACACTTAGTGATTACTAAGATCACAGACAACACCTCTTACAATACAAGATCCTATAAGATAGCTTTTTAATGAATATCTCAATCTGTGTGAAAACAAAAAGTTTTGAAATGAAGCTCGTTTGAAAAACGCTTGGAAAAACTTGATTGAAGATATAAATAATAGATACAAAAAACTTGTATTTCCCAAAATCTTGTTATCAAAAACTTTTCAAAACATTTTAACCTTTTAAAGAACTCTCTTAAAGATTTGAAAATGAAGCTCAAAAACATATTTCACAAATACTAGAGAATGGAAGAGATTAAGCTCAAAAAACAGGATGAAAAAACTTATGTCAATCATAGAGAAAACTCTCCCCAAAACTCTTATTTATAAGGCCCAAAAAACTAGCTGTTGGGGGGTCAAAACATATCAGAAATGGCCGGTCGATCGAACGCCAACGGTCAGATTTTTGACCATTTGGAGTTTCCGGTCAACATGGCGGTCGACCAATTAATCTGACCGTTGGGGGTTTCCGGCCGACATGGCGGTTGACCAATCTCACCATCCAGAGAGCCAACTGTTAGCCCAAGGTCATTTGCCCTTGTTTTGATGATAATTCCATGTAGTTATTTTTTCTAACTCCACCAGTGCACCGTTCACTGCATGTCCCAAGCCAGAGTAAAAGAGAAGGGTTGTGGTAGGCCTATAATAGCCAATGTAAAACATTGTCACATACTATGAACATGAACCAATAACTAAATTTTTTTTGGGACATTCCCTACTGAGCGACGCGCTACATCAGAGCTCGGGTGTAGTGAAAAGTGAGCAAGGGTTGCTAGGTCATCGTCCAGAAATGATGTGTCACATCGGCGCCAGGATTTTGTGTCAAATGAGCAAGGGTTCCCACACTTTATGCGCGAGTGAGGGTAAAGAAATTAACTCATGAATATAGGATTAGGTTAGCATCATAGAACTTAGGTTCTCTTATAGGTAGATTAGCAGAGTTAGTTGATACTATAGTTAGACGAAATGTTAGTATTTTGTGTGTGCAAGAAACTAAGTGGGTAGGTGAAAAAGTTAGAATTATAGAGCCTTGGGGTTATAAACTTTAGTATACTGGTAGAGATAGAAATCGTAATAGGGTGGGTGTGATTATAGATAAAAAATTGCTTGAGGATGTAGTGGAGGTTAAGAGAAAGTGTGATAGGATTTTACTAGTTGAACTTATTTTAGGTAAGGAGATTTTTAATGTTATTAGTGTCTATGCACCACAAGTAGGACTTGATGAGTCTAGTAAGCGTCAATTTTGGAGGATCTAGATGAGATTGTACAAGGCATACCCATTAGAGAAAAGCTTTTCATAGGCGGTAACCTTAATGGGCATGTAGGAACTAATCGTTATGGGTTTGATAGTGTACATGGAGGATTTGATTTTGAGAGAAAAAATAAACCAGGTAACTCGATTCTAGATTTTATTTTGTCCTATGATTTGATCTTAGTGAATATTTGATTTAGGAAGAGAGAGTCCCACTTGATCACTTTTAGAAGTGGATCAAGTACGAGCCAAATAGATTTCTTTTTAATTAGAAAAGTAGATAGAGGTTGTTGTATGAATTGTAAGGTTGTACCGGGTGTGAGTGTAATAACCCATCATAGACTCTTAATTTTAGATGTCCAGATTAGAAAGAGATTTAGAAAGATTAAAAGTAAGTTAAATCCTAAGATTAAGTGACGGCGGCTAAAAGAAGGTAATCAAGGAGTTTTTGTAGATCGAGTAGTGCATGAAGCAGATTGAAAGGCCCAAGATGATCCCAATACAACGTGGAACAAAATTGCTAGCTGCATTAAAAGAGTAGCTAAAGATGTACTTGGTGAGTCACGGGGTGGTGCTCCACCATATAAGGACACATCATGGTGGAATGAAGAGATAAAAGCTGCCATTAAGATCAAACGAGACTCTTATAGAGATTTGAAGAAAAATTGTGATGGATAAGTTTTGAGAGATATAAGCTAGCCAAGAAGGAGGCTAAGAAAGTTATTCAGAATGCAAGAGTTAAAGTGTACAAACAAGTGTATGAGAAGTTGGGCATAAAAGAAGTTGGAAAAGATATATATGGAATTGCTCGAATAAGAGAGAGAAAGACTAGAGACTTATGTACCATGAGGTGTGTCAAAGATGAGGAGCAGAAGATTTTAATTCGAGATAAAGAAATCAAAAAAAGATGGAGAGAGTATTTTGATAAATTATTCAATGGGAGTTCTACTTAAGATTTGGATGACCTAACCATTCAGTGTCAGGATATGAACCGTAATTATACACACAGAATTAGCAAATCTAACATTAAAGAGACCTTGAAGAGGATGAAGTCAAGAAAAGCTATTGACCCGGATGGAATTCCTATTAAGGTATGGAGATGCTTAGGAGAGGTGAGTGTGAGATGGCTGACAAACCTCTTTAACAAGATCTGGCTAACTAAAAAAATGCCAGATGAGTGGAGAAGAGTACCTTAGTACCTCTCTATAATGACAAGGGTAATATCCACAGCTGTTCAAATTATCGTGAAATAAAACTCATGTGTCATACCATGAAGCTTTGAGAAAGGGTAATTAAATACATGTTAAGGCAGAATGTTAAAATATCAGAGAACCAGTTTGGGTTCATGCCGAGGCGATCGACGACAAAGGCTATTCATTTGCTTTGTCAATTTATAGAGCGATTTCGAGAAAGAAAGAGAAATTTACATATGGTCTTTATTGATTTAGAAAAAGCTAATGATAAGGTGCCAATAGAGCTATTATAATGGACATTGGTGAAAAAGAGAGTCCCATCAAATATATTGACATAATCAAGGACATGTACGACGAAGTAGTGACAAATGTCAGAACTTGTGGAGGCATAACAAGTGATTTTTCTATCACAATTGGATTGCATCAAAGATCTATATTGAGTCCATTCTTATTTGTCATAGTGATGGATGAGCTTACTAGATCTATTTAGGATAAGATACCGTGGTGTATGCTATTTATTGATGATATTGTCCTAATTGATGAGACGAGAGCTGGGTAAATGCCAAATTGGAGCTATGGAGACAAACTCTAAAATCTCGAGGTTTTAGATTTAGTAGGGCCAAAACTGAGTATGGAGTGTAAATTCAGTAAACATGAAATCTGAGATTATAGTATTGTGAGACTAGATAGACAAGAAATACCGATGAGCAGTCATTTTAAGTACTTGGGTTCTATTATCCAAAAGAATAAGAAAATCAATAGTGATGTCAACCATAGGATCCAAGCCGGCTGGTTCAAATAGAAGAGCGCAACAAGAGTTTTATGTAATCGTAACATTCTATTATGGCTGAAGGAAAAGTTATATCGAACTGCTATTAGGCCAGCTTTGTTATACGGCACAGAATGTTAGGATATAGAGATATCATGTCCAGAAAATGATTGTAGCAGAGATGTGCATGCTTCGTTGGATGTGCGGTAACACGAGGAGAGATAAGGTAAGAAATGAGGATATTCGTATTAAGATAGGCGTAGCCTCTATAGAATAGAAGATGAAAGAAAATCGCATAGATGGTTTGGTCATGCATGACGTAGACCTACAGATGCGCTAGTCCGGCGAGTAGAGCGTATCAAATTAGGGCAAGTTAAAAGAGCGCAGGGAGATCGAATAAAACATGGATGGAGGTAATACGACAAGATATAGAGGCTAAAGGTCTTAGTGAAGGCATATTGCTTGGTAGGAATGAATGGAGAAAGCTGATTCATGTGCCCGATCCGGCGTAATTCTCTTATGGTTCATGTAGCCTACCCCAAATACTTGGGACAAATGGCTTAGTTGTTGTTGTTTGTAGTTATTTTTTCTAACATTTTCAATCTATATAAGTTTTAGAAAAACAATATTGATTTCATAATAAACTTGGATTCTCTATAACGACTCATGTAATACCCCGTTCCCGGAATACGTACTTCATTTCGTATTCAGTTTTTCGACCGTATTTTTCGATTTACTTTCCGTATTTGACTGATTTTAATTTCAAATATCATTTTCCAATATATTAGATTTTATATGAATTTCTGGAATTTTCTGGAATTAAAAGGAATTTCTTCAAAACCGGTGTCGGCCAGTGTTGCTGACCGCTTCCCGGATTTTTATTTCACAAACCACTTGGAATTGGTAGAAAGTCCTTTAGGCATTATTTCTTAGAATCATATTATCTACCTACATTCTTTTTCTGAGAATTTTATGAATTTATGAAAATTCCATCGGAGTCGGTAGTTAACCGATTCTAGGATTTTTAGTTTACAAACGGTTTGGAATTTCTAGAAGAGTCTTTAGACATTATGTCTTAGAATTACTTTCTTATCTAAATACTTTTTCTGAGGATTTATTGATTTTATGAAAATTCTTTCGGAGTCGGTATTTTTCTGGTTCCGGGATTTTAATATTAAAACTGTAAGGTATTTCTTAAAACGGATTTCACTATGATACTTAGTATAATATTATTGATTTTTGGTATCAATTGCGAGTCGTTCAGAGATACTCGATTTCGGGACGATTTCGGTAGTTTCTGAAATGTTTTCCCGCATACTCGACTTTAACCCGGGGATCCGTGGTTTTAATATTTTTATTTTCCGGGTTAAAGAAAATATCTTCTCTTTTCTCATTTCTTTTCCTTTTCCTTATTTCCTTTAACTTTCTCCACAAACTTCTTTACTTCCACCCTAAGCATTGCCACCTCACCATCTCCACCTCACCACCTTCTACACACTTCCAAACCTCCACCTCATCCTCCACCTCACCACCTTCCACCACCTTCTTCTCTACCTCACCCCTCACATGGCAAACTCCTATTGGCCAAGAAGAACACATCATCTCCCACTTGGCAAGATTTGATTGGCCAAGAGACACCTCACCCTCCACTTTGCAAATAAGCCCCTCCCTTTTTATTATTTGCATCTCCTTCATAAAATCCAAAACCTATAAATTCTTTTTCCTTTACATTTCTCTTTCTTTTCATTCCTCTTCACCAAAGCCAAAGCCCTAGCCTTCACCACCTCCATCTCTTCTTCATCTCCACCAAGACAACCACCACCACTTCCCCAACTTAGCTTCATCCTCCTCCTCCTTCATCTCCATGGAAATCACCACTCCAAGGTCAACAACACCAAGAGACATCACCTAGGTCTTCATCTCCACTTCAACAACAACTTTGGATTGGGATCGTCGTCTTCTTCGTCGGAGATATCGCCATAGATCGTATCGTCGACCATATCCATTTCAAGTTCCCGAAGCTTCACATATCCATTCCTCGTGAGTATATTTACTCACCAAGACTTGTTAATTCCTAGTACACTTGTATTTACATATCTTTAGTTCACAAGTCATCAAAATCATGTTTTTAGAACCTTAAAACCAACCCCACAAAAATCTGATTTTAAGACCAAATAGCAGCATATTTCAGAACTTCGGTCGACCGGCCCAAGGGAGCGGTCGACCGATGTGCACAAACGTGCACAGTTTTGTATTGGCGGTCGACCGGTTCACCAGCCAGTCGACCGATAGGAAAACCTGGAGCTTACGGCCCTGTATCGGTCGACCGGCAGTCGACCGACAGGCGACCGTTAGTGTATCTCCGGTCGACCGGAAGTCGACCGGAACTCGACCGACCAAACCTGGAGCTCACGGCGTTGTATCGGTCGACCGGCAGTCTACCGACACAGTCGACCGACCCAACTCTCACCATTTTTCCGGTCGACCGGCAGTCGACCGTTGGTTATGTTTAGGGTAATTGTTCTGTGTTTCCGGTCGACCGTCCATTCAACCCAGTCGACCGATAGTCTGGTTTTGGGCCAAAATTGCTGATTCCCATTCTTTCTGACATTAGGTCTTAACCTTGATACAGGGGTGATGTATCATCCTTGCTAAACACTTCATAACTGGTATTTCAGGACTTGTTATTACATGTTCTTACTTCATGACATGTTAGGATATATTCTCACTCCTTGACTTGTACTTGATCACCCTATCATGTCATTATTGCATGCATGTCAATTACATGCTACTGTTTCATATCTGATTACATCACCTGACTATTATCAATCTCTTGGTATACATGTTACTTGATATACATCACCATTTATCATGCTATCTCTTGACACCAAGCATGATGCACCGATTCTTATAATTATCATGATAAAGGGAATGTAGTACCTGATTACTGTTACGTACTGATTACTGTTATGTATTCCTGATACCTGATCACTGTTATGTGTTCCTGTTATGATATTGCTCATTCCCTCAATCTGATAATTATGTTAATAAGCTACAACTTGTATGGGTATGGGAGGAAGTGATGGATGTCGGAATGATATCTTGCTTATAGTATGGGGATGACATATATTGGCGGTACTGTTATGATTACTGTTATGATTACTGTCAGGGGGACTCAGGGCCTCCAAAGCCGGTCCCAGGTGTATGGGAACTACTATAAGAAGCATTATCAGTTCTCCATCTACTTCCGTTAACAACCCTCGCCTAGCTATATATGGATGTATGTGTGTTGGGGTGCACACCTAGACACCTACCGAGATATATGGGTCAGACGAGTAATAATAAGATAGATTCCCGTTTTGTATTCCTGCTTGACCTTCATATAAATTGCAACTCTGATTCTATACGCTTGGATATTCGGTGGTATGAGACAAAAGGTATATATATGAGGGTTTCCTTGTTTGGATTATTCCTTCAATGTACTAGTCTCATGGGACCGTGATCTAAGCGTATACAATCACTTTTGCTTAACAATAGATGTCAAGTCTACTTCATGTTATTGTTTCCGTTATACATACCTGTTATGGTTCTTATCATGATACCTGTTAGACTATGATTCCAGTGATGATTCCTGTTGTGACTACCGTTATGATTCCAGTTATACCTGTTAT
Source organism: Agave tequilana (assembly GCA_038442645.1). Classification (NCBI taxonomy): domain Eukaryota; kingdom Viridiplantae; phylum Streptophyta; class Magnoliopsida; order Asparagales; family Asparagaceae; genus Agave; species Agave tequilana. The sequence continues at coordinate 31,517 of JAVJIF010022296.1, forward strand.
GCATGTTATGCTTTCCTGTTTGGCTATTGTATGAATTGCAACTCTGATTCTATACGCTTGGATATTCGGTGGCATGAGACAAGGGTATATATATGAGGGTTTCCTTGTTTGGATTATTCCTTCGATGTACTAGTCTCATGTGACCGTAACCTAAGCGTATACAATCACTTTTGCTTACAATCAGTTTTCTTGGATTTCCTGTTCCTTGATGATTATACTATACCTGTCTTCATATACCACACTTGTGTTCTAACCCCTTAGTCATGTCTCTTAGCCACTTGGCTACAGTTGTTTATTATCTATATGTCTTGATTCCTTGGATTTGCATATTCAGATTTCGAAGCTTGGATCGAAGTGGAGCTGTCCACCAGATTAGCTCCAGTTCTTCGTGCCAGACTTCTGTTGTAGACTCACGGGATCTTCATCCTACTCGTGAGCATTGTGTATCTCTTTTGTATAGTTTACGTTTGGACTTGGTTATGATAAAAGACACATGTAATGTGCAGTTATTTATCATACTGTGATGACTTTGTATATGTACTTTTATGTTGGCATATGAATGAATACCACGCTTTGTGTGTACTCTGATTTCTTGTTGTACTTTTATGCTTAGCGTATATACGTGGAGCCTTCTTCTGACTTACGTATATACGTCGCAGTGACGTCCCCGTATCTGTGAAATCGGGGCGTTACAGGTTGGTATCAGAGCTTAGGCTCTCACACCTAAAGTACAATCAAGCAGCAAATTCTAGTAATTTGCAAATGCCAACTACAATGTACAAAGTTATCTAGTCCTTCTTAAATTCTTCCTTGATTCATTTCTTCGTGTCCTAAACTCCCTTCATTTGTTTCCAATTCTAGTTATCTTATCCCAACTCGGTATGGAGAGACGATCGGTCGTAATCACTCAGGGCAAGCATCGAATGGACCCGCAGGAGAGAATGTGGATATACTGAGGGTTTTCCAGATGATAATGGAGAACCAGCAGCAGCAGACCGAGCTCCTCCGGCAAGAGTTGGCAGCACCAAAAGGACAGAGGCCGGGGAACATATCGGATTTCAGACGGCTGCAGCCAGCCATATTCACGGGTGGAGAGAAACCCTTGGAGGCTGAACAATGGCTGACAGACACCACTGATTTACTGAATGCAGCCAGGGTGCCAAAGGAGAACCAAGTGGAGATCGCCAAGATTCAGTTGAAGGACATAGCTAGAACTTGGTGGCTCGCTGAGGAAGCCAGATTGGAGAAGCCTGTCGCTTGGGACACGTTCTCCAAGAGTTTCTACAGCAGATTCTTCCCTGTCACAGCTCAAAAAGCCATGGAGGAACAGTTCATCAGGCTTCGGCAAGGGAACAAGTCCGTGGACGAGTATGCCGCGGAGTTTCTGAGACTCAGCCGCTTTGCTCCGTACATGGTAACGGATGAGGAGAAGCGGGCAAGCCGATTCCAGCAGGGCCTACAGATGGATATACAAGTATTCCTAATGCCCCAACAGCTGAAAACTTATGCCGAGATTCTCACCATAGCTCGAGAAGTAGAGCGTGGATTGGAGAAGAAGAGAGTGACCCAGATGAGGAACCATGCCAAGAAGAGGCCTTTTGAGTTTGAGTTAATAGATGAGGAAGATGCCGATAGGGCAACCCATGATCCGATGATGAAGGGACCATTCCAACCTCCTCTGTCTCAGCTTGTATGCAATTTTTGCCACAGGCCCGGACATTTTAAGAGAGATTGTCGAGTGGCCAAGGGATTATGTTTAGTGTGTGGGAAAGGGGGTCATACACTCAGGGATTGCCAGTACAGAAAGTTTGGACATGTGGCACCGATCAGACCAGCTCTTCCAGCACCAGCGCATCCAGTCCCAGCACTTCCAGCTCCGCCACTTAGGAGGAACCCAGAACCTGTTGACCGTAGGGCTCCAGTTCCACCCCAGCAGTATGGTCATCAGCAGAAGGAATGAGACTTAGAGCAGATCAGGGTAGAGGCCAAGGTTACATCCTGATAACAGAGGTATCAGATGATGCAGCTGAATGTGGAGACCAGTATCCAGATCAGGCACCTTGAGGATATCATGGTAACACTACCCCGGATCTTGTATTTACGTTAGTTATCCTTCTTCATACTTCCCTTATTATGCTTTGCATTATCCATCCTGTTCCTTCTTGTGTTCGCCTTAATCCTGTTTTGGATTTGTGAGACCTTTGATTTCACCCTTGTCCCCTTTATGTTCAATTTGCCCCTTAGCGAAATTGCGAGGACGCAATTTTTTAAGGTGGGTAGATTGTAATACCCCGTTCCCGGAATACGTACTTCATTTCGTATTCAGTTTTTCGACCGTATTTTTCGATTTACTTTCCGTATTTGACTGATTTTAATTTCAAATATCATTTTCCAATATATTAGATTTTATATGAATTTCTGGAATTTTCTGGAATTAAAAGGAATTTCTTCAAAACCGGTGTCGGCCAGTGTTGCTGACCGCTTCCCGGATTTTTATTTCACAAACCACTTGGAATTGGTAGAAAGTCCTTTAGGCATTATTTCTTAGAATCATATTATCTACCTACATTCTTTTTCTGAGAATTTTATGAATTTATGAAAATTCCATCGGAGTCGGTAGTTAACCGATTCTAGGATTTTTAGTTTACAAACGGTTTGGAATTTCTAGAAGAGTCTTTAGACATTATGTCTTAGAATTACTTTTCTTATCTAAATACTTTTTCTGAGGATTTATTGATTTTATGAAAATTCTTTCGGAGTCGGTATTTTTCTGGTTCCGGGATTTTAATATTAAAACTGTAAGGTATTTCTTAAAACGGATTTCACTATGATACTTAGTATAATATTATTGATTTTTGGTATCAATTGCGAGTCGTTCAGAGATACTCGATTTCGGGACGATTTCGGTAGTTTCTGAAATGTTTTCCCGCATACTCGACTTTAACCCGGGGATCCGTGGTTTTAATATTTTTATTTTCCGGGTTAGAGAAAATATCTTCTCTTTTCTCATTTCTTTTCCTTTTCCTTATTTCCTTTAACTTTCTCCACAAACTTCTTTACTTCCACCCTAAGCATTGCCACCTCACCATCTCCACCTCACCACCTTCTACACACTTCCAAACCTCCACCTCATCCTCCACCTCACCACCTTCCACCACCTTCTTCTCCACCTCACCCCTCACATGGCAAACTCCTATTGGCCAAGAAGAACACATCATCTCCCACTTGGTAAGATTTGATTGGCCAAGAGACACCTCACCCTCCACTTTGCAAATAAGCCCCTCCCTTTTTATTATTTGCATCTCCTTCATAAAATCCAAAACCTATAAATTCTTTTTCCTTTACATTTCTCTTTCTTTTTCATTCCTCTTCACCAAAGCCAAAGCCCTAGCCTTCACCACCTCCATCTCTTCTTCATCTCCACCAAGACAACCACCACCACTTCCCCAACTTAGCTTCATCCTCCTCCTCCTTCATCTCCATGGAAATCACCACTCCAAGGTCAACAACACCAAGAGACATCACCTAGGTCTTCATCTCCACTTCAACAACAACTTTGGATTGGGATCGTCGTCTTCTTCGTCGGAGATATCGCCATAGATCGTATCGTCGACCATATCCATTTCAAGTTCCCGAAGCTTCACATATCCATTCCTCGTGAGTATATTTACTCACCAAGACTTGTTAATTCCTAGTACACTTGTATTTACATATCTTTAGTTCACAAGTCATCAAAATCATGTTTTTAGAACCTTAAAACCAACCCCACAAAAATCTGATTTTAAGACCAAATAGCAGCATATTTCAGAACTTCGGTCGACCGGCCCAAGGGAGCGGTCGACCGATGTGCACAAACGTGCACAGTTTTGTATTGGCGGTCGACCGGTTCACCAGCCAGTCGACCGATAGGAAAACCTGGAGCTTACGGCCCTGTATCGGTCGACCGGCAGTCGACCGACAGGCGACCGTTAGTGTATCTCCGGTCGACCGGAAGTCGACCGGAACTCGACCGACCAAACCTGGAGCTCACGGCGTTGTATCGGTCGACCGGCAGTCTACCGACACAGTCGACCGACCCAACTCTCACCATTTTTCCGGTCGACCGGCAGTCGACCGTTGGTTATGTTTAGGGTAATTGTTCTGTGTTTCCGGTCGACCGTCCATTCAACCCAGTCGACCGATAGTCTGGTTTTGGGCCAAAATTGCTGATTCCCATTCTTTCTGACATTAGGTCTTAACCTTGATACAGGGGTGATGTATCATCCTTGCTAAACACTTCATAACTGGTATTTCAGGACTTGTTATTACATGTTCTTACTTCATGACATGTTAGGATATATTCTCACTCCTTGACTTGTACTTGATCACCCCTATCATGTCATTATTGCATGCATGTCAATTACATGCTACTATTTCATATCTGATTACATCACCTGACTATTATCAATCTCTTGGTATACATGTTACTTGATATACATCACCATTTATCATGCTATCTCTTGACACCAAGCATGATGCACCGATTCTTATAATTATCATGATAAAGGAAATGTAGTACCTGATTACTGTTACGTACTGATTACTGTTATGTATTCCTGATACCTGATCACTGTTATGTGTTCCTGTTATGATATTGCTCATTCCCTCAATCTGATAATTATGTTAATAAGCTACAACTTGTATGGGTATGGGAGGAAGTGATGGATGTCGGAATGATATCTTGCTTATAGTATGGGGATGACATATATTGGCGGTACTGTTATGATTACTGTTATGATTACTGTTAGGGGGACTCAGGGCCTCCAAAGCCGGTCCCAGGTGTATGGGAACTACTATAAGAAGCATTATCAGTTCTCCATCTACTTCCGTTAACAACCCTCGCCTAGCTATATATGGATGTATGTGTGTTGGGGTGCACACCTAGACACCTACCGAGATATATGAGTCAGACGAGTAATAATAAGATAGATTCCCGTTTTGTATTCCTGCTTGACCTTCATATAAATTGCAACTCTGATTCTATACGCTTGGATATTCGGTGGTATGAGACAAAAGGTATATATATGAGGGTTTCCTTATTTGGATTATTCCTTCGATGTACTAGTCTCATGGGACCGTGATCTAAGCGTATACAATCACTTTTGCTTAACAATAGATGTCAAGTCTACTTCATGTTATTGTTTCCGTTATACATACCTGTTATGGTTCTTATCATGATACCTGTTAGACTATGATTCCAGTGATGATTCCTGTTGTGACTACCGTTATGATTCCAGTTATACCTGTTATGCATGTTATGCTTTCCTGTTTGGCTATTGTATGAATTGCAACTCTGATTCTATACGCTTGGATATTCGGTGGCATGAGACAAGGGTATATATATGAGGGTTTTCTTGTTTGGATTATTCCTTCGATGTACTAGTCTCATGTGACCGTAACCTAAGCGTATACAATCACTTTTGCTTACAATCAGTTTTCTTGGATTTCCTGTTCCTTGATGATTATACTATACCTGTCTTCATATACCACACTTGTGTTCTAACCCCTTAGTCATGTCTCTTAGCCACTTGGCTACAGTTGTTTATTATCTATATGTCTTGATTCCTTGGATTTGCATATTCAGATTTCGAAGCTTGGATCGAAGTGGAGCTGTCCACCAGATTAGCTCCAGTTCTTCGTGCCAGACTTCTGTTGTAGACTCACGGGATCTTCATCCTACTCGTGAGCATTGTGTATCTCTTTTGTATAGTTTACGTTTGGACTTGGTTATGATAAAGACACATGTAATGTGCAGTTATTTATCATACTGTGATGACTTTGTATATGTACTTTTATGTTGGCATATGAATGAATACCACGCTTTGTGTGTACTCTGATTTCTTGTTGTACTTTTATGCTTAGCGTATATACGTGGAGCCTTCTTCTGACCTACGTATATACTCGCAGTGACGTCCCCGTATCTGTGAAATCGGGGCGTTACAACTCACAAGTTGGTGAAGCCTCTAACGGTGTATCCTAGAGCCATGCACCCAAGATCGAGTTGTGGAACTCATTCTAAGAGTCAAGCTCTAAGGGATTCTTTTTGCAAGAAGTCGCTTTCAAGAATTTTTTTTTTGTATTTAGATATAAGATTTTAGTTTGTTAAAACCAAGAGTAGGTGATATAGTTAGCTCATGAGATTGACACACAGACACATAAAAATATACTTTGAATTTTTGTTTCCATAGTTTTTCAAATAAATTGATTTTTGTTTAAATAGTTTTTAGAAAATTTCTTTTATCCAAAAGGAAATTCATTTGCTATTAAATATTAGTTCTACCTCTTAGATTTAGTAATTTGTCTATGATCTCATAGTTTATAGATTTCATGACATCCCATGAACTATATTTTGTATTCATATGTTGAAAAAATTATAAAAATAAAACAGAATATCAAATGTATGTCAAAATTGCTTCTGCTTTGGGACGATCGACTGGTGTGCACAAAATATCAATGTGCATCTCGGTCGACCTGCCGTTCGACCGATTGTAAGCCTTAGCTCTCAGTTTTGATCGGTCGACTGGCTGGTTGACCGACGCTGCCTAACGGTCAAATATATAACCGTTGGTGGTCAACCAGGCGGTCGACGACGTGCATGTTTGGGCAGCATCTGTTCATGGCGGCTATATAATTAATGTTTTGGTTAGTGGTTAATCCAAAACGGCTATATGTGTTTTCTCTCTGGTATTTTGATCTCCTATAAATAGAAACCCTGTCGACCATTAAAAATAAACACATAGTGATTAATTGCCTAAGATTTATACTCAAATCTTTCAAGAAAATTTCAAAAAAAGAAGTTATTTCAATACTAATCCTTATACAAATCTCTCTTACTTTGATTTCAAACTCCACTGATCTCAAAGCTTTGCTCACCACAATCTCAGAGCTACTTGTTCCATTCTTGGTTATAGGATTGTGTTTGTGAGCCTACTGTGGTGATCTAGAAATGGTCACTTTTTCATTGTATTGAAAAGTGTTTAGAGGTTGAGACCTCAATACGAGCTTGCAGGCTCGTCATTGTAAGGTGTTGCGGCACCAAGTGAGAGGACTTGCGAGATCAATTCGTTCTTGTGAGAATGTGAAGAGAAGCGATCTTGTAGGATCAAGTTCTAGTAGGAATCCTTCATTGCGGTGAAGGCGAGAACGTAAAGCAAGTGGCTCAAACCTCGAAAAAAATCATCTGTATTTGCGATTATTCTCTCTCTCTCTTACTCTAAGTTACTCTTTACTATTGCATGCTTCTATTATTCGATTTCATATTGCAATTTATACTATTGTGCTATTGTTTCTTGTGTTGAGATTGATACTTGCTAGTTAGCTAGAATTAGTTTTAATTCTCATTATTTGTCATAATCCTATCGCCATCACCTATTCACCCCCTCTAGGTGATTTACAATTGGTATCAGAGCCTAAATCCTAGTTTTTAGTTTAACCACCTTAGGGAGATCCTTATTTGACTATATTTGTTATTCATTCATTTGCACATTTGCTTATATTCACGATATCTCACGACTTTTCTAGCATCAAGTTCCAGCCAAAATTTGATGGGTTGAATTTCCATGTATGGAAGGCTAGGATGACTCTATTTCTTAAGTCCTTAGGAGTTAGAGTAGTAAAGGCCATCACTAAAGTTTTCACTGGGCCTCAAGGAGATGAGGACACATGGTCCGATGCAATAACTAAGGACTATGAAGCCAATGTCAAAACCCAATATGCACTCGCTCAAGCATTGAATGATGATGATCTTTCTTATGTGATTAATTGCAAATCTGCATATGAAGTATGGAATGATTTGATTGTTACTCATGAGGATACATCCCAAGTTAAGAGATCCAAATTGATCTTCTTCGTTCACAATATGAAATTATTTTACATACTTGATAATGAAAATATTGATGAAATGCTCACTTGATTTACCAAGATTACTAATGGGTTATCTTCTTTAGTGACTCCATTGACAATGACTAAAAAATAAGGAAAGTTATTAGGGCTCTCCCCAAATAGTGGGAAGTGAAGGTTACAGCTTTGAAAGAGCTAAATGATAGGGAGAAAATGGACTTCTCAGGTTCATCAAATCTTAAAACTCACGAGATGAGATGAAGATACGAGAAGAAAGGGAGCCTCCAAAGAAGAAAGCTAGCGCCTTTAGAGCATCCCCATTCATATCGGAAGAAGAAGAAACCATTGATGAAAATGAAAAAGAAGACTTCGCCATGCTCATTAAAAGTTGGTCAAGATGTTCCATAACAAGAGAAGAAGGAGCAACTTTAGAAGGTCAAGACTACAAGGCAAAAATGAAAGGAAGAAGGAAGAAGGAAGAAATGGGTTCATTCTATCATTGAAAGAAGACGGGACATCTTATAGCGGATTGCCCATCTCTTTAAGCAACCACATCAAGAAGAAAGCACAAGAAGAAGGCCATGTGGCTACTTGGGATGATTCGGAGACCAAATCAAAAGAGGAAGTTGACACCGCAAATGTTTGCTTCATAGCAAATGGAGATAAAACATCCAAGGTAATATTTGAAACCTCTTTGATGAAGATGACTTGACAATGATTGATCTTGCCAGCATTATGAATTTTCTAAAATTCAAAATAAAAAGTTGAAAAAGGAAAATAAATTTTTAAAAAATAAGTTGAATATTGTTTTCAAAGAGAAAAATGATTTATCAATTTGTTTTGAAAATCCACAAAAGATTTTGAAGATCACAAACATGTTTTGCAAGGGCAAAAGTCCTAATGATGTTTTCATAAAAATAAAATTTTGAATATTTAAAATAGAATTGATGTTTTGAACTCTACTTAAAAGAAGTATGTTTTTAATATGAGTAAGACTAGTTCTATATTTCCAAGGGGCAAAACCTATAGGAAACTCACCTCTTCACAAACACACACAAAACATGCTCACAATGCATATCACACACATGCTTACATATATGGCAAAGTATACACTTGTACATTTTGTAGCCGCAAAGGTTATTTAGCCAAATTTTGCTATTCTATACTAAATATGAAAGATAAGAATGTTTGGGTTCGAAAAAACACTAACTCTCAAGGACTCAAGAAGATTTTAGTACCAAAGAATACTCTTAAAATTTGTGATGTAGGTAAGTACTCTTCCAAGACGTAGGGGGAGCCATCACCTTGGTGGTTGATGCATTGGAAGCCTGATGAAGATACAAATTTAATGCATCACTATCAAGGGGGCTAGGTGGGAGTCAACCATCTCCTTTTGGAGAAATACTTGCGTATATTGGTAACATCTCCAAAATAATTTAATTTCAAAATTGACATACATGCATGGATTGCCTATAATTCAATATTGTTCACTCGATTAGAATAATACTTTACATTGATTACATGATAATGTTAACTATTTTTAGACTTTATACACGATTTCTGTTGACCACATGCTCATGTTAATAGTCTACTTCTTATTGTTAGTACTTTCATGCTTTATTTGCTTATCTCCATATGAAGGAACAATTGATTAATAACATGCTCTATATTTTAATTTTCATTTCTTTGATTTCGTAGATGATATTTGAATCTTATTGAATACCATGCTTATGTATGTATTTTGAGATCATCAATTTTAGTTTTAATCAAAATAATTTTTAGCATTAATTCTCTATTAAGAAATTCAAATAAGAAAAGTAAAGACCACCTCAACTCATAATTAGAGGAATGATGAAGAGAAGTTCAGAGCCCATCAAGAAAATGCAGGTTCATTTCTTATATAATTGGCTTAATTTATGAATTAAATCAATGTATGATTTTTGTGAGATTTTTGTTGAATTTTTTACAAACTATTTTTTTAATTTTACTTAATTCTTGGACCATAGATTGTCTGTAGATATTTATCACAATCTACAGGATTTTATAAAAAAAATTGTATGAAACTGTTGTTTAAAAACTGCTCTTACCTATTTTTGTGGGGCAATCCAGGTCGACTGACCGTCAACCGTAGTAGTCTTAGGACTTACTGGATTGCTTCGGTCGACCGGTCGGTCGACCGAGTAAGCCTGTCAATTGGCTTATCCCTTCTTAAAGTCGACCGACCGGTGGACCGACATTCACTTGATTTGTTTGTCATTGTCTAAGGTTGGTGCCGGTTGACCAAGCGGTCGATCGATAATCAAATTTTTTATATACATGGGCTGTTAAAACCCTAAATTCTTTTTATCCCTTTCACCCATCTCTTCAATTGCTGACTTCCCCTCTTCTACCTAACCTCTCTCACACTCTAATTCGTCTTAGATCTAAATATTTTCATTAATTTCTTCTAGATCTCTAGTCTACTCCTCATTTACTCAATCTTGGTAAAGAAATTTCTAATTTTCTCAAGGTAATTTTTCTCCAAATTTCATCTCTATTTATTTTTCAGTTTGTTTCAGAGCTATTCTATGAATTACTTCTAATATTTATCTTTTTATTCTATGTTGTTCCATCAAATTTATCTAGCATGTCACCATGTCTCGCAAACGTTATAAAATTGAAAAATCCAAACAAGTTGAATCCTCATTTTGATCTAAGGACGTGTTTGTATCTGGTAATGCTTTATATAAATATTCTATAATTAACAACAAACATGTTATTTCAGGTAAATATGCTATTTTGCCTTATTTTGATCATTTGAACCTTGGTCCCATCCTTAGAACTAGTTTCTTAGGGCACTTTGTGACTATTAAGGAATAAGTCTACCCCGAATTTGTTTAGTACTTCAATTCAACTCTCTCATTTCATGATAATAGTATTAACTCTCGTGTCAAAAATGTTGATATCAACATCTCTCTTGAAAGATTTGCTAGGATTTTTAAAATATTCTGTGAAGGTATAAAAATCTATCATCTAGATCTTCAGAGTTTTGAGTACCCCAGCGATGAGAGTGCTCTCACCCCCTCTCATCTATTGCATGATGATGATAACCCAGGCCTTTTGATGAACGAAGAGGTGAAGTGTTACACACTTTCCGTCAAGTCCTCACAAAGATTGTGTTTCTTAATCTCCTACCAAAATCAGGAGAATATAGCCATGCTCGTGGTTGTTCCCCACTTCTCATTTATTGTCTTCTGCGAGACATTAAAGTGAACATTCATAGACTCATCATCGATTTTATGCTTTACGATCATTTGTTAATTTCTAGTAGGAATCTCTCATATGGGATGATTCTTAATGTCAGTTTAAACATTTCAAGATCAACCTTTCATATGAGAAACCCATCACCCCTTCCATTGACATCGATCGCACTCTCTTGACGAGGATGCATGTTGGACTTCGTGCTCAGGCTTCACCCCATCCTATCTCACCTTCTGCTCAGCCTTTTGCCTCGGTTCCTCTTCTTCAGCTGCTAGTCCATATGCAGGTATCATGACCTAGCTGGGTGATCTTTCTCTGAGAATCACTTCATCCACAGAGAAGATCCTAACTAACCAGGAAGCACTTCAGAGCCAGCAACAAGACAACATGGCATATGTGTGCTCCTCTATCAGATATCCTTAGTGCAATGACTACAATTTCTCCAGGCATGATTGGCCTGTTCCAGTTCCCGATGCTTATGGTCGGCTTCTTCCGCCGACTGGTCCTCCATTTGATCCTTGGACTGCTCCTTGATTAGTCTCTATTTTGCATTATTTTTATCACATCTGTATATTTATTTTGTATAAAATTCTGCTAATAAAGCTTTGCTTGTCTGATCCTAGATCCATGGTGTGCAATATAGAAGAAGACCCTAAATCACAATTTAATGGGTGATTAAAGGCCTACCAAGTTGCCATTGACCTTAGGAAGGAGATTCTGTCAGCCCAGGGCATCAAATCAATAAACTAGAAGATCCAGCTGACAGGGGACAGGAATGACCAGACATAGCAGGCGGCTGGGCGCGCGCCGCCCTGGCAAGGCCGCGAAAATGCTGCCCGAGCCGCGTTTTCGCGGCCACACGGGCTCGGCCGCGCCCGTGCTTTGGGCTAGGGGTTGTCCCCCTGGCCCCCTTTCCCCTGATTCCTATAAATACCCCCCTTGAGTTTGTACAGAAGAGATATCCAGAGCTTTAGGATCTTTATGTTAGTTTAATTTTGGAGTTGTAGTTGTTGTTATTTTTCTTCTTCTTCTAGATTAATTTAGCCATTAGAGTGAAAGAGAGTGTGCGTAAAAGTTGTATTTAAAGGTGACAAGCTTATACAAGTAATTACTTCTCTTTCTTCTTTTCATTTACTTGGTGTTTTCATTTGCGTCTATCTTTTTGTTTTAGTGTAACTCCTTTTCTCTTTACCACTTATCTCGTGTTGTTTCTTTTACTACCATGTCTAACTAACTCTTTCATTGCATGGTAAACTTATTACTAACCCACTAATCTCTAACAACTTGATTGATAAACCCACATGAGTCACTAGTGTCAAATAAGCCTTGTGCAAACGAGAGCTATGATATCTTAAAACGAGGGTTCTAAGTCTAACTTACACCAAGTATTCGCTTTCTTATATTTCATGCTTAACGGGTTTTTGATGATTTATAGATTGTAGACTTTGTTTATTTTTGTAAGTTAGAGATTTTCCTTTTAACTTTGTCGATACCATTAGTGCACTTGTGTCTTCTCTGATTCTCGCCTTCAATTGGATCTTGATAAGGGAATGTCCAAGTTTTTACCGTGTAAAGCTAAGTTAAAAGAAGAACTTTCATTTGGTTTCCAACGTGAATAATTCTTATGCATAAAGGTTATGCTTGCCTATGATCCATCGTGAGGTTACATTTTCAAAAAGTTAGGGATTAGTGGGAGCACTTAGTAGAAAGTTAGCCATGCACCTTTACCATTTAGAAAAATCACTTTTACAAACTACCAAACCATTCTAAATAATTTTTGAAACCAACTTGTTTTCATTTTTCAAATTCTTCATTTGAAACAAAGAACTTTCTCTTTTCTTGAATAAAGAAGCCGCATCAAGTTTTCATCGCTCTCCCTCCTTATGGATATGACCCGTATAGCCACTTTGCTAGTTTGGAAGAATCGCAAAAGCAGCAACATTGATCACATTTCTTTACTTATTTCTGTGCTTGCTTTTTGCCGATCACTCCTCAAGATCCTTTTGTAGCTTATCACCTGGTTGCAGAGCCCACTGATAACATTGAAGAAGAAGAAGAAGAAAATGCTTGAGCCCCTCACCATTTTTGATGAGTGACAAAAAGGGGAGAAGTAGTAAAAGTAGAGTTAATTTATGCTGGTAATTGACACTTGTTATTTTATACTGGTTATTGACGCTTATTGGATACTTGTTTATTTTGTGTTAGATACTTGAATATTTGTCTTTATGTTGTGATTTTTCTTTTTTATGAAGAACTATTGTTGCTTTATGATGGTTATCATTGTTATGTTTTTATGATGGTCATCCTATGGTTATCATGTTTTTTTTTTTTTTTTTTTGGAGATTGGTGGTTTTGGATGAATGGAGGAAAATATTAATGCATATACTCTTACTATTCATATTCTGTTATGCATAAATGTGTTGCATAGAGTACATATGTTGAATACCACATTCCTATGCGTTAAATTCATAATTTAGTCACATATTGAATTTCTTATTCCTACGTTTAAATTAATGCTTTATCCTTACATGTCACATTTTCTTTATGCACATGTTTAGGGGGAGCTTCACTTGAAGCTTCTTTCAAATTTATTTAAAATAACTCAATGTATTTTGTCATCATTAAAAAGGGAGAGATTGTTGGCCTAAAGTTCATTTGCCCACGTTTTAATGATGATAATCCCATGTAGTTATTTATTCTAACATTTTCAATCTATATAAGTTTTAAGAAAATAAGATTGATTTCTTAATAAACTTGGCTTCTCTATAAAGACTCACAAGTTTGTGAAGCCTTCAAGATGGTGATCCTAAAGCCAAGCACCCAAGATCAAGTCGTGGAACTCATTCTACGAGTCAAGCTCTAAGGGATTCTTTTTGCAGGAAGTAGCTTTCAAGAAAGTTTTTTTTTTATATTTTATATATAAGATTTTAGCTTGTTAAAACTAAGAGTAGGTGATATAGTTAGCTCATGAGATTGACACACTTATACACAAAAATATTTTCTAGAGTTTTGTTTCCATTGTTTTTCAAATGGTTACAAAATGATTTTTGTTTAAATAGCTTTTGGAAAATATCTTTTATTCAAAAGAAAATTCATTTGCTACAAAATATTAGTATTTTCCATTGATGAGAGATGTGGGAAAACTTTACAAAGTTCAAGGAGAATTACAAGTAATAATGAAAGATTACAAGTATTTCTTTTTGAGATTTCTAGGAAAGTGTGTCGGTAGAAGTCTGACCACTGAAAGAGGCTTCTCAGCGGTTCCGACGACATTGTCCCTGTGGAAGAGGAGGGTTGTCCATAATTATAAGGTATGGCTATCCTAGATCTAGTGCCTCAGAAGACACCTTTCGGTTCAACCAAGACCTGACTTAGGCCAGGGTTATAGTCAGAATCTGTCGAGCTAAAGGAGGGTGCATGAACCCCATGCCTTCCTTTTCGGGATTGCATTGAATCCCTTCCTTTACTCGTCATGTTGACAAAAGCTGCAGCGAGGTGAGGCTTCTTGACTTTCCTCTTCCTCCTAAACTTGGGCTCTTTAGAGGTTTGGGCTGACAACCGGTCGAATACCGGTGGTTTGTTCAGAAGAGATGTTGTGGGGATTGGCTCTAGACAATAGTTAGCGGAGTGTATAATCACAAGTTGACATCCCGCTTGACTGCGCTGAGATGGAGAGATGTGAACCTTCCTCAGGGTAGGACTTCCGCTTGCTGCTCAGAAATTCCCGTAAGTCTATGTTAGCCGGACCCAATCGATCCAACACGGGAACTCGGGGAGGCTAGACATTTGCCCTGATGGGCTAAAAAGTCCTAAGTTTAACCCTAGACTTGGCTGATTTTCTGGCCGGCGTGAAGCTAAGACAGCTTCGCTGCGGGGCTATCTGAGCACTTATTGCTTTAGCACTGTTAAGCGCGGCTCTTACTTTAAGCGAAGTAGGGGCTGTTTGGTTGCAAGGAAGTGGGCAGAAGTAAGGAAATATAGAAGTATAATTACTCACTTCCCTATCTATCCAAACACCGGAAAAGGAAAATAAGAAAACCCCTCTTCCTTTTCTCTTTTCTCTTTTACACAATTATTTCCTCACTTTTAGAGTGCTACAGTTAATTTTGTGTCATGTAAATCTCATTTGTAATAAGTTGCAGCACAAGACAGTTAATTTTTTGATCATGTAAATCTCACTTGCATTCTAATTACAGTCCATTTTTTATTTTTCTTAATTAATTTTTATTTTAATATTATTTTACAGTCAACTTTGTAGTCAACTTTTTCACTTCCACTTTAACATTACTATCCAAACACCGGAAAAGACAAAACATTTTCCAAACCATACTTCCCAACAATATCCAAACACCGGAAAACTTACTAACCATTCTCAAGTTCCAAAAGATATTATTATCACTTCCTCAATTCCTTACTTCCTCACTTCCACCCTTAACCAAACAGGCCCGTATCTTCACTGTTAGCACCAGAGGGTGCTCTAACTCTAGCTTCGCGGCTTAAAGCTTTGGCAGAAGGGAGCAAAGCTACTGCAGCTTCGCTGATAGCACTTATGAATGCTTTGCCTTTAGCTTCACGGGAGAAGCGAAGTTAAGCTCCGTGAAGAGCTGAAGTAGTCTTGCAGTTAGAGACTGCGTGAGCTGCTGTCGAAGCTGAAACAAGAGATCTTTTGGCCTTACACGAGGCTGAAGTGGATTTTTCAATCAAGTAAGCCTTAGAGGCTGATATAGCTTCGCACACAGCATACAGGTGCTGGCAAGAAGCTAATTTAGTTTCTATTAAGACTGAGTTTGGCCTGCAGGTGACCTTTTCCATCTTGTCGGAGACTTGCTTCCGAGCAGTGGCTAGAGGAGACTTTGCCACGAAGATCTTCCTTTGCTTGCGCTTGATTGGGTTTGAGCCACTCTTAGAGAGAATTTGCTTGAAAACCTCTTGGTCAAATTGGATGACAACGTCTCGGCAGTAGACCCAAGGGTTCAATCATCGCACTGCAGCGCCGTCTTCTTGTTGTTGAAGAAAATATTCCCTAGCGGAGTCGCCATCTTTTTTTTTTTCCATTGATGAGAAATGTGGGGAAAACTTTACAAAGTTCAAAGAGAATTACAAGTAATAATGAAAATTACAAGCATCTCTTCTTGAGATTTCTGGAAAAGTGTGTTTATGGAAGTCTGGTCGGCACGTGACCACTTTTTCACGATGCGAGTTTGAGTCCTTAGGTCTTCTACTTTAAGAATTTTTTTCTCCCTTGGTTCTGAAAATCCTTCGAGAGAAGAAGATCTTGAGGGTATTCGTACCCTGAAAGAGAAATGAAATTCTCTAGGAAAGCTCGAAAGCTACAGAGTGATCTCTTGGGAAAGCTTCAGCCCAGTCAGTAAAAAGCTTAGTCAAAAGAGCAGCCAAAATCCGCCAATCAAAAGCTTAGCCCTAAATCTGTAATCAAAAGCTCAGTCCTGAGCCCCTCCTTGCAATGGGCTATTTATAGGCTCTGTGGGGTGTAACTGCTCCCCTGAAAATCAGTATAGTGATCCAGTCTAGCTTCGCACCTGAAGCTAGAATAGCTTCGCTGCGAAGCTAAATGTAGCTTGAGCGAGCTGGAAACCTGTATGCTAGCTTAGGATTGTTATACCAATCCCATGACTTGCTCCATCAAGTGAGAGATTTCCCTTGATCATCTCCAACTAGTTAAGGAGTAAAAATATCATGGCAATTAACTGTCCAAAGTAATATTATCACATTAATCTCGTGTTGAGATTTTTAAATGATCAAAAATGACCATAAAGCCCGCAAGGGAGCTAAGCTTCATGCGAAGCTGAGAAATGAGCCCACAACGGAGTTAAAAGGAGCTTACAGTGAAGGTAGAAAAGAGCTTGCAGCGAAGCTAAAAGATAGTTCTTTGAACGCTTGAGTTAGCTTCAGAAGCGAAGCTAAGAATGAGCCCGCAGTGGAGCTACTCTAAGCTTGCTGCGAAGCTAGAGCTAAGTTTTGCAATGAAGCTAAATATTAGCCTCTTAGGCTTCTTTCGAAGGCAAATGCTTGATTTACTGTCTGCGTTACTAGATCAGTGGATTCTAAGTCACGGTTTGTCCATCAAGAATGGACATGCCTTTAGCTTGTCTGCGACTTGTTTTTTTGATGTGTCGACAAGTTAGCTATCGTTCAGACTGGTTGCAGAGCTGCCTTTGAGTTTGTCTTTTGGAGTGTCAATAATTAGTTCTACCTCTTTGATTTTGTGATTGGTTTATGATTTTACAGTTTTTAGATTTCATGACATCCCATGAACTATATTTGTATTCATATGTTGAAAATATTGTAAAAATAAAATAAAATTTCAAATGTATTTCAAATTGCTTTTGCTTTGGGACGGTCGACCGGGCAGTCGATCAGACCATCAACCAATGTGCACAAAATATCAATGTGCATCTCGGTCGACCGACCATTCGACCGACCGTAAGCCCTTAGCTCTTGGTTTTGATCGGTCGATCGGTCGCTGCCCAACGGTCAAATATATGACCATTGGCAGTCGACCAGGCGGTCGACCGACACGCCTGTTTTGACAGCATCTGTCCATAATGGCTATATAATTAACTTTTTAGTTAGTGGTAAATTCAAAACGACTATATGAGTTTTCTTTCTGGTATTTTGATCTCTTATAAATAAAAACCCTATAAACCATTAAAAATAGACAAATAGTGATTAATTGCCTGAGATTTATACTCAAATCTTGGAAGAAAATTTCAAAAAGAGAGGTTCTTTCAATACAAATTCTTATACAGATCTCTTTTACTTTGATTTCAAATTACATCGATCTCAAAGCTTTTCTTACCACAATCTCAGAGCTAATTGTTCCATTCTTGATTATAGGATTGTGTTTGTGAGCCTACCTTGGTGATCTAGAAAGGGTCACCTTTTTCATTGTATTGAGAAGTGTTGTAGAGGTTGAGGCCTCAATACGAGCTTGTGAGTTCGTCATTGTAAGGTGTTACGACACCAAGTGAGAGGGCTTGCGTGTCCGATTCATTCTTGTGAGAACGTGAAGCGAAGCGATCTTGCGGGATTAAGTTCTAGTAGGAATCCTTCATTGCGGTGAAGGCGGAAACGTAGAGCAAGTGGCTCGAAGCTCGAAACAAATCATCCGTGTTTATGATTGTTTTCTCTCTCACACACTCTCTCTCTTACTTTAACTCACCTATTCACCCGATAGTTTTAATTCTTATTATTTGCCATCATCCTATAACCATCATCTATTCACCCCGTCTAGGTGATTTACACCAAACTCTCAAGCGGTCAACCGAGCAGTCGATCGAAAACAACCGAGAGCACTGAGCCACTCCAGAGGTCGACCGGTCGTTTGACCGACTTGCATAAACAATAGGCCTATGTACATTCGGTCGACCGGCCTTAGCCTCAAAACAATATAAATGGTGTTTTAAACATCTTTTTAAACTTAATTAAATATCAATAAATCTCAGTAAATTCTACAAAAATAAGTTCATATAAATACAATGAAGTACAAATATGTGTAATAAAAAATGGATACATATTGCAAACATGTGAACTAGTTTTTGAGATATGAAAATTCAATCTTGAAATAAAAATATATTTTTAAATACTAACCTTGTAAATAGAAAATCATATTATTCTAAAACTCTCATAAATATAAAAACAAGTTTCTCAAATACATTGAAAGCTCAATATGTATGGATAGCATCCAATACACATATAAAATACTGTAAACTTGTTTTTGACAATATATACTCATAAAAATAATTTTTGAAAAAAAACTTAAACTCATCAAAATAAGTTTGAACAATCAAGCACTAATACGTGTGGATAGAATGCAACACATATTCCAAACTATAAAACTTATTCTTTCGAGATGTAAACCGCATAAACATAAGATATGAGTTTAAAACACAAAGTATAGAATATTTTTCAAATCGATATTATTAAACTCGATCTTCTTAAAAACTATCAACCTCTTGAAGACCAAAACACTAAAACTTTTGTTTTTTAAAACGAATATCAAACTTTGGGGGGGTGTGTGTGTGAGAGTGCATAAGCTTGAGCAATCACAGCTAATCTATTCTTTATATAAATTCAAAACTTACAAACTTCTAAACTTACAAACTCTTGACTCAAGTTTTCTCCTGAAAATCTTATTTTCTATCTTGACTTAATCCAAACTTGATTATATTAAGATAGACTCCTCCTTGAGTACTTGATGCGATTTTTACGCTTGAGCTATTGCATCAACACGTGTTAGCTCCAAAACTTGACTTCGAACTTTTTATTGAAGATAAACATCAACTAAGATCTTGATTGAATATCTGAAACTTAATAAATACAAAATCATAAATACTATGACTACATGAGTTAGTCATCATCAAAACTAAAGTGATAGGCTTTTGAGCCAACAAATACTTGTTATAGACGTAGATGAATCAATCACTGATAAAAAAGACAATGTTTGCGTGCCCAAAATTATTTATTTAGTAAAAAAATTAGACATGAATACTTTTAAAAAAAAACCAGGGCCAATGCGGACAATACGAATAATGACAAACGGATAGAAATACAAATCAAATATAGACATGCAAACACCAGTTGAGTTGAATGTTCTTAAAAAAGAAAGGATTGTGTGTCTTGTGGACGCAAAAGCTACAATAGAATTAACACAAATCTCAAATTGTAATAAATCTCAAATTGTAATTATATTATTGGACTTGGCCTGGCACTAGCATTCAAGGTTAATAGGTTTAATATAAAAGTAGACCAGGGGCAGTGGTAACTAAATGGAAATGAGACATTTGAATACATTATTATCTCATATTGAGGTTTTTTTTAATATTCTTTTCAAAAAAATTAGCGTTGGACTCTTCTCTTTTCTATTAAATTAGTGAAAATCTCAATTATAACTTTTCCTGCCTCAACCTCAATTCATGTCAGGCACGTCTTCCATTTTCAAAATTTGGGGATCTGGGCAAAACTAACCCTACCGGTTAACTAACTCATATTTCCGCTTCTCTAATTTTACTGTTTTTTTTTTTTTTTGGAGATTTGGCAATTAAATTTCTTCGGCTTTCAGAGACTCTAGTCTATGATTTGCTAACAAAAAAAATAAGAAATCCTTGTGCTTTTTAATTTGTGTGCTTATTTTTTATTGTGTGCTCAAACTTCAACAGATTCGAATCATGACCCTCTACAATTATTTTGTGAGTCCCTTCTCTCCTCTAAGAGCTTCAATAGTACTCTATGTATTTTTATGGGAGATGTTCTCGTTGATTATTAATTGATCACGTTCTTTGATGATTGAGTTAATTCTAATTTTCACCTCACATTATTTATGCCATCTCTTGTCTCTTGAATTATTTTATTATGAGTAACAGTCTTCATAATAAGGACTGTACACAATGAGAGAATAGATGGTCCCAGTTCTCATAATAAGGACTACAACCATGATAGCATTCCTTATTATGAGTGGTTATCCTCGTAATAAGGATCAGGATCATGATAGCGGTCTTTATTATGAAGAGCAGCTCATAATAAGGACTGCAACTATGGTCATGGTCCTAGTTCTCATTAGCGCTCTAAAAAAATAAAGTGAACATGAAAAATAAAGTCTTTTATGTGAGTACTTCATCTCATGGTCACGATCTTTATACGAGGACTGCGACTCACAGTGCTTAAGTTGCAGTTGCGATTGCAATAATAAATGATTTTCTGCCTTTTTTGTTGACTAAAACTCTCTGGATATGAACCTAGTTTTTGAAATTTGAATTGATGATGGATATTTACACTATTTGAAATTTGAATTGATGGTAGAGTCTTCCATTCCATCTATAAATAAAGGGAATATCTATGGAAGAAAAAAACATCTCAATCATCTCCTTCAAAATAGAAATCCTAACCTCATAGAAAATAACTCTAGTTTCTTAAAAGTTCTTTTCTTGTTGCGGCATCATGCTATCTCCTCTCCTCTTTATCAGATGGAGGAAGGAGAAGGGGAGGAGGAAAGAGGAGGAAGTGGTCACTGGACTCTTGCTTCTATAGAATCTATTTGATGCGCCACAATACTTCAGCAGATGAGTGATTGAGATAACAGTTGAATCCCACAGGGCTTGAAAGGCTGAACGACACACCGATGTGATATCATCATTTTCTTGCATGTCTTTTAGGTTTTCATGTCCTTAGGATTGCCTTTTTAGGGAGGCGTGAATAAAAATGGACAACTGTTTTTTCTTGCTAGATTTTCTTTTTTTTTTCCTCGAAGTGTAAACACAGAAATGAAAAAGGAATTAATGTATCACATTCATTAGATAAAAAATAATGAAATATTTTTTGGAACTGAAATTTGTTATGCTAGATTTTGCCTTATTTTTATTTTTTACAGAACAACTATAACCCTTCGGAGGCTTGACTTCCTGGTGACATATTTGTGAGGACTGCCATCCCACTAAAATAAGTTTAGCAGATTTTTTTTTTTAAATACTAGGAGATTCTTTTTTTTTTTTTTAAACATACTGTGATCGCGTTCATAGTTTTTAAAAATAATAAAAACCATGCTAGTTCACTCGTGATTGCGATCCATGTTGCACTTCTTATAGAAAACGCTAAGTTTCACATTTGTGTACTCACTGTGATTGAGATCGCAGTCTTTTAAAAATATACTAAAGTACTGCGATCACGGTTGCAGTTCTTATAATTAATGATTTTTTTTTGGTAGTTTTAAGCATGAGTGCGATCACGATCGCAGTCCTTTTTATCTAATTATTGTGTATGCACTAGGTTTTAGATGGTAGTTTTATATCGAGAGGAGATGACTGCGGTCTTCTCATAATAAGGACTACGATCATGATCACAGTCATTATAAGAACTGTGACCATGAGGACTGCAACCACCGTCAAGAGGATAAAATTCGCAGTCACATTCGAAGTTGTAGTTTTCACAAAGTAGCAGTCACAGTTGAGAAGCGCTTGTAGTTGCGGTCGTGATTCAGGTTAAAATTTTAAATAGGAGTATTTTAATCTTTTTTCATTTCGTGATTAAAATCCTGCTTGACATGTGTCTGTAATCTAGCGTCCGCTAAGAAAAACGAGGTCCAGGTGAAAAAAAATGTAATTGAGATTTTCGTTAATTAAGTTTTAATATAGGAGGCTCAGTCGAAATCTCCCATAATTTTTTTATTTTTTTAATTTCTTTAATCTTTTGGTGAGCAAAGGTCGTAGCCTGATCTTGAACCTAAGACTTTTCATTTTCCAATCTAACTTTTTTACCAACCGAGCCAGGCCTCAATGGCTTTAGATTGAGAATTTAAATTATTATTTTAATGCCTGCACTCAAGTTGTTACAAATGCAAATCTCTTCAAAAAACTTTGCAATTTATCTTCATATAATTTCAAGTGATTTTCATCATAATACTTGCTGACTTGACTAAAATGTTGTTAAAACAAAATTGACAGAGAGAAAATATTCATGTCGGCAATCCAAGCTTTAGATGAAAGCATTGTTATTTTCCCCAAATATATGGGGGGCATTTTTTAATTTTTATTTTTGGATTTTAATTCGAAAAACAGACCTCTCTTAAAAATAATTTGAAAAACCAACATCGTTTTGATCCGCACTGACCGCCAACACAGAAAGTTTTTTATTTTTCGAGGTATTTTTTGATTTAAATTGCCATCCAAGAATCTAAATTTTGACCACTGCGGTTTATATTCTATGTTAATAATTCAGAATCTAAACAACATAATTCAAAAAATTTACAGTTTATCATTTATTTTAGTTTATGACAAGAGAGGGGGCGGGGAGTGGTTGAAGAGAGGAAAGAGGGAGAAGGGACGAGTGGGGCAAAGAAAAATCCAGAGGGGGAGGACAGAAAACATGGTCAAGAGGGTAGAGAGATAGAAAGTTGGCGACAAAAAGATTGATTTTCTAAATTATTTTTGAGAGAAATTTGTTTCTTCTATTAAAATTTAAAAAAGAATTTTTAAAAAAAATGCCCAATTTTTTGGAAGTAAAAGGGGGAAAAAAAAAAAAAAAAGGAAAAAAAGGGCCAAAAAGGAAGGCACGCGCTGTTGAGTGGCTCCAAAAAGGAAAATGCGGGATGAGTTTATCCCCACTTTCCACACCAGACGGTCGATCCCCAGAGCAGCTCCCAACACGCAACGCGGAACAACCACTTCCGTTGGCCTCCACGTGTCCTTCTTCATTAACGCCCTTCGCACGCACCCCGGCCGCCAGCCCGACTCTTAAAGCCCCGGCCCATCGAGGCCACTTTATGCTACTCTTGTCCGAACGGCGCCTCACACGACCCGTATGACCAAACGCCCCCGCCCCACCGCGCCCCGCCCCCCCACCCCTCCCCCCCCCCCCCCCCCCGCACCCCACGCCCCCCCCCCCCCCCCCCCCCGCCCCCCCCCCCACCCCCCCCCGCCCCGGTGCAAAACCAAGCAAAGCAAAAGGTGGCATTCACTGTAATTAATGCTAAACACAAACCTATTTTCGTCAGCTCACAAGGACAGCGATAGCTTAACAAATCCGATGAGATGGAAAGGCTAGGGTTTTAATTTTTCCCTTAGTCCAACCCGTTCTCTCTCCTCAGCCGCCCTCAAACTCTAGTTTTCTCTGTCTCGTTTTCTTTCTCTCGTCTTTAATGGCGATCAAATTGAGTAGTTCTTATAGTGGCAGGGTTTGGCCTGAGATTCCCTCGTGATTGTGCTCCAATTCTTAATCAGCGATGGCGACGGTGAACCCGTTCGATCTCCTCGGCGATGACGACAACGACGATCCAACGCAACTGATCGCTGCGCAGCAGCAGAAGATCGTGACGAAGAAGCCAGCACCGGCAGCCGCGGGCGCCGCTCCGGTAATGGCAAAGATGCCGTCTAAGCCGCTGCCGCCTTCTCAAGCTGGTGGGTTTATGATATTCCTTTAGATTAAAAAAAGGCACCTTTATTTTTTCATTTGGGTTGATCTTTATTCGATAGGATTGGATTAACGATTAGGGTTTCTTCACGGAGTTTCGATACGAGAGGTTCTCGTTCCTTTTACAAACTTGAGGGGAAATTTTAATCTTTTTCTCATTTCCTTCCCTTTTATGATACTTTTTGGTTCTACGTTTTCGCGACATATTTGTTGTAAAAATGGGTACTTTGCCTTTTCTTCTCTTGTTTCTCTTAATTCTGTTAAGACTGGATGATTTGACTAAGAATTTATGAGTCATACATTGAGTATGATTTGAGATGAAAAAAGGTTAAAGCTTTGATGTTTTTGTTAGTTTGTTTGCATTGAAAGTAAAGTTTTTGGGAACGAAGCATCTTATGAATAATAAATTTTTGAGAAAAATATGAAAAATAAATTTTGAAGTAGATGAATTGGAGTTATGTCATATCGCCCTAAGCGCCATTATTATTATTTAAAAACTTTGATAATTCAAGAGAATTCCAAAATACAATTGTTTAGTTATACATTTAACCAGTTCCTGTCTCGTGGCAGATTGATTAATCTAATTGCATATATTTTATTTTGCTTGGTGATGTAATAGTGAGAGAGGCTAAGAGCAACACTGCAGTGCCACGCGGCGGTGGTCCAGGTGGTCGAGGAGGGCCAGGCCGTGGCGGGGAAGGGGTGGTCGTGGTGGGCAGGGTCGTGATTTTGGGAATGGAAATGCCAATGGCTTTGGAGGAAGTTATGGTGGTGTTGGAGGAGGTGGAGGTGAAGATGGTGATGGGCGGAGGCCTTTGGACAGGGAGCGTGGGCCCTACACTGGTCCCCGTCAATCTTTCCGGGGTGGACGCCGAGGCGGTTATGGAAATGAAGAGCCTGGAGGGGATTCGGAACGCCCTCGGAGGACCTATGAGCGGAGGAGTGGAACAGGCCGAGGATATGAAATGAAACGGGAGGGAGCAGGGCGTGGGAACTGGGGAACCACCACTGATGATGCTCTCCCGCAGTTAAGATTAGATTACTTTCCCATAATGCAGAGTCCCGGGTGGTTCTAGATTGTTATTGCTAGTTGCTCAACATTCGCTCAATTGTGCAGGGAGATTGAGGATAACGTGAATGCTGACGGGAAGATTGCAAGTCCCGAGAAACAGCCAGAGCATGAAGATGCACCATCGGCAGAGGTGGGTAAGGAAAACAAGGAAGGACAGACGAATGAGGCGGAAGAGAAGGAAAAGGAGGATAAGGTAGTCTATCTTTAGTGAACAATTATAAGTTTTCTTATTTTGATGATAGCAGTCAATGCCTTTTGCTCTTGATCCTTTTATTCATATCTTCTATACATGCTGTTCTTAAGCAAACTCTTAGTTTCTAAAGATAAGGTAGTCCATTTTTAATTATCGCTCATAAGTATTCTTTATTTTATGGTGGTGAGGGAATGCCTACTTTGTGCTGTTTAACCTTTTTGTCATGTCTTCTATACATATATCAGTAGATTGTTCTTAAATAAAACTATATGTCAATGAGCTAGTGATGCCCGTAGGCAAATTCAACGTGCATTTGTGTTATTTGCTATATCAGCTGCTAAGTCTTTATTGTGATATATAAACATTTTTCACTTTGTTTTATATATTTCGATATTTCAATGATGAAAAAGTTCAGGTTTCTAAAGTCTGCAAGGACTTGACATTGTTTATGTTCATCGATGATTGGTGAAAGATCCTTTTCTCTTTCAACAGATTCCCAATAGATATTTTTGATTCTTGTCATTAAAACTATCATGCACAAGTACAACTCCAAGCAATATGGGAATCTCATGTTGAAACTCGTCTTCCAAATCTGAGTCAATGGTGTATTTGGCATGCCATACTGTTAAGAAGGTATATCTCAAGACAGTTGTTTTCATGTATGGAAGCTGCAGAGCTTTTCTAAACCTTTGCTGTGACTTGTCTCTTATGCTTCCCTGTTGCTGCCTAACCAGCTTGGATCTGGGAGAAACCTGGTGTTGGCTGCTAGTTGCTAAAGAATAGTGTCATCTAAATCCCAAGTGTAATGCAGCTAATATGTGAGCAAATTTAGAAGTCTTGCTGATTTGTTGTGATAATAGTTTGACCACCATCTACTTGATTTCATCCAGTTGTATTCTATAAACACATCACTCTTATCATTCTAGATTTCTCTTTATTAGGTTTCTGAAACATGTAAGTACCCAGTAATGTTTTTTTTAAAATTTTAATTTATATCTATTATCTCAAATCTCATTAATAAACCAGTGCAAATCTGGACATTAAGCCAAGATAAGGTAGTTTGATAAGCATCATCTCTGATTTCAGCCAATTTATTTGAGGGCTAATTAGGGAAATATGATGATTTGGAGGTAAATTTAGAAATATGAAAGATTTGAGAGGGTTGATAAGGTTAGTTATTAGTATTGGTTATTGGGTTGTTACCCATATACCCACCTTGTCTTCTATATACCTTGTACCTTTTCTTATGTTAATTAATTAATTCTTTTTTAGAATTTCTATTTCTCTACATGGTATCAGAGCAAGTTAACCCTAACCCTAAAATCCACCACCTTCTCTTCAAAGTAATCCTCCCACCTCTCTCTCATACATCGTCGCCCCACCTTCCTAACATCTTTGCCATCTCCTTCAAGTGCTGCAATCCATCCAAGTGGTGCCGTCCACCACTTCTGTGGTGAAAAACAATGCCACTCCCCTTTTTGGTGCCGCCTCCTCCATCCTTTATAACCAATGCTGCCCCCAACACTCCTCCAAGAGGTGCCGCCCCCCTCCTTGCCTTTTCAGAGGTCTCAAACAGGCCATAACTACCCAAAAATCAGATTTTTTACATCTGATTTGGCTATTTGGAAGCCCTATAAGTCTTCTCTGGTGAGATCTGATCTGTTTACTGTTTAAAAAATCAGATTTTTACATCTGATCTGGCTATTCAGGTTGAGATATTGTTTCTTCGATGCAGTTCTAGCTGTCTATGCCTCTATCTGGTAACTAAGTTGCTTGTTTCTCTTACTTACTGGCTATTTCCTCCTATTTTTTTCTGGAGATCTATCTACTTTCTAGTATGTTTGAGACTACAAGTTCCTCCATTACGATCTCTCCGACGGTTTTCTATTCTCAAGACAATGTTGGGGACTACGATAAGGTTAAATGGATCCAACTAATTGTTATAAGCGGCAAGCGTTTCGTATATTCATTGGCGCTCAAAATAAATTGGCTCACCTCTTTCAAGATCCACCTGCTACTTCAGATCCTAATTATATGACCTGTCTTACTGAAAATTATTCTGAGATGACATGACTTTTCAACAGTCTAGAGGAGAGGATTAGTGGTAGTGTTATGTTTTTGACTATTGCTAAGGAGATGTGGGATATACTAAAGGTGATGTATGTCAATGAGAAGCATCTCTCGAGGGTGTTTGAGATTTATGAGCGCCTGTTTGAACTCAAATATGGAGACAAATCTGTGCCTGAGTTCTATGGCGAACTCAAAGGTCTTATAGATGAGTTAGAGATGCATCAAACTGCTGTTACTGACGCTGCAACACTGAGGGGGTATCGTTAGGATCTCGCAGTGTCAAAGTTTTTATCTGGCTTGAGCCCTTCACTGCATCTAGGTGCGAGGTCAGATTTTGGGAGGAGATAGTATTCCCACGTTAACTGCCACCTTCTCGAGAGTTAAGCGTGTATCTACTGGAGTTGATGTTTTCTCTGCACCATCCATTGAGCAGCCTGCCATGATTTCTGGACGTGGCAGAGGTCGTGGTCGCGATTTTGGAGGACGGGGACGTGGATTTGTTGGAGGTGGACATGGCTCGTATGGAGGCAGACAGAGTGCATTTGAGAAAGGACCTCGGCATTGCAGGCACTGTGGACGCAGTAATCACATCTGCGAGAAGTACTGGCAGAAATTTGGTCGACCTGAGTGGGCATAACTAGCTGAGCCTGATTCTTCTGTTCCGTGTAGCACTCTTCAGGACTATTCATCCACTTTCTCTACTTTTCTTGGATTTTTCACTGTTGTACTGACAAAAGAGGAGTATGATCGACTTTGACAGTTAGAGTTCTCTCAGAACAATCTTTTAGCGACTTATGCATCTGCTTCAAGTATGCACGCCTATACTGCCTCTCTTCAAAAGCCCTGGATATTAGACTTTGGAGCCTCATCCCACATGACAGGTATTACACAAAAGTTTGCTTCCTTAAACATGTCCACTACCCCCTTGGTTAAAATTGCTGATGGTACCCATTCACCTGTAATAGGCAATTGGGTAGTTCAGGCTCATCTATCTTTGACTTTTAATAATGTCTTTTATGTTCCACGATTTCCTGTTAGTCTTTTGTCTATCAGTCAACTTACTAAACAAATTAACTGCAAAATAAATGCAAAATAACGTTTTTCCTTTCTCGTTATGTGTTTCAAGACCTGTCGACTAGGAGGAGGATTGGTTCGGGGCATGAGCGAGGAGGCATATATTATTTAGGCGATCGAGTGATCCCTATGAGCTTGGTTGTAGGTCAGCCTGATTCAGTTTTACTGACACTGGCGCTTGGGTCATCCTTCGGTACAAAAAAATGCAGTCTGTTATTCCTGTTGAGTCCTCTATCTCTTCTTTAGGCTGTGAGTCTTGTGAGTTAGGTAAGCATCATTGTGCTATCTTATCTTTTAGAGTCGAGTCAATAGTTGTAGTAGTTCTGCTTTTCAGTTGGTTCACTTTGATGTTTGAGTTCTAGTCATGTGCCCTCTATTAAAGGGTTTTAGATATTTTCTGCTCTTTGTTGATGACTTCTCTCACATGATGTGATTGTATCTCCTAAAAGAGAGGTCAGAAGTGTCCAGTGTAATTGAATATTTCTTTAATGAAATAAAAAATCAGTTTTCTACTTTCATTCATGTGCTTGGTACTGACAATGTCTTGGAGTATGTAAAAAAAGATGTCTCTAGTTTTTGTTCAAAAATGAAATTATTCATCAGACTTCTTGTTCTCATTCATCCCAACAAAATGGAGTTGCTGATAGAAAACATAGACATTCTAGATGTTGTTAGAACTTTAATGATCCATATGAATGTTCTGAAATATTTATGGTCTGATGTTGTGTTAAGTGCTTGTTATCTAATTAATAGGATGCTTTCTTCTGTTCTCAATAAAAGTTCTCTATTTTCTTGTCTCTTTGCTAACAAAAACCCTTCTTCGTGATTCCCTGTGTTTTTGGATGCACTTGTTTTGTTCAGGACTAGTCTCCTGGGCTATATAAGCTATCTTCTAGATCTATAAAGTGTGTCTTCGTTGGGTATTCTAGAGCATAAAAAGGACACCTGTGCTACAATTCCTCCACCAGGAAGTATTTGGTACGTGTTGAGGTCACATTCTTTGAGTCTGTTTCATATTTCTCTACACAAGTTTCTGTCACCATATCTGAGACTATTCCTCTTTCACTGTCTGTGCCATTACCTACACCTGCTTCTACTATTGCTTCGTCAGTGACACCAGCAAAAATTACAAATCCAACTGCATCAAAACCAGTTTGGGGTTTCAGATACGTTTACACTCATCGCCCAAAGGTTCCTGCCTCCGAACTAATTTTGACTAATTCCTCTCCGGTAGACGGTCCTCTTACACCATCAGCTTCTCCCTCTGATCTTGATATTCTTATTGCTCTTCGAAAAGGTAAACGATCTTGCATTGATCACCTTATTTTGAATTTCATCTCGTATGATCACCTAAACCCCACTTTTCATCAATTTGCTCTCTTTTTGTCTTTTGAGTCTATACCCTGGTCTTATACAGAGGCTTTATTGGTACCTGCCTGGAAACAAGCTATGGTTGAGGAGATGGAAGCTCTTACTTCTAGATAAACTTGGGAGTTGGTTTCAGCACTAACAGAGCGGTGCTTGTTGGCTGTCGTTTGGTCTTTACTTTAAAGTACCACCCAGATGGATCTGTGGATAGACATAAGGTCAGGCTCGCGACCAAAGGTTATACTCAGACATATGTCATCAACGATTTTGAGACATTGTCACCAGTTGTCAGGATGAACTCTATCAGGATTTTGTTCTCTATTGTTGTTAACTTGTCATGATTATTGTTCCAGATGCCTTCTTATGTGGGGATCTTTAGGAGGAAGTTTATATGGAGCAACCTTCAGGTTATGTTACTTAGGGGAGACCAAAGTTCGTCGTCTAAAGAAGGCTATATATGGACTCAAGTAGAGTCCAAGGGCGTGGTTTGAGAAGTTCAGCTTACCATTTTTTGGTGTTGGCTTTCGCTAATGTCATTCAGATCACTCTGTTTTTGTTCGGCGCACAAGATTTGGCATTGTAGTTCTGGCTGTTATGTTGATGACATTTTGCTGACTGGTAGTGACTCAGTTAGAATAGCAGAGACTAAGATGTATCTCAAGCATCATTTTGTGACCAAGGACATGGGACGTCCAAAATACTTTCTGAAAATTGAAGTTGCACATCAAAAACACAATGTACTTTTTCAGCGAAAGTATGCTCTGGACCTTCTGGAGGAAACATTATGTTTGGGATGCAAGCCTGCTAATACACCAATGAAAGCCAATGTTAATTTATGATTTATGACAGTTACACTTGATGATCTAGGGAGATGTAGGAGATTGATTGGGAAGCTAATCTATGTTACAGTGACTAGGCTAGATATAACTTTTACTGTAGGAGTTCTGAGTAGATTCATGCATCAGCTCAGAGAGATCCGTTGGCTAGCTGCGATGAGAGTTCTAGCTTACATCAAGAGTTGTCTAAGGAAAAGGGTTGGTGTATAGAAAACATGAACATGTACACATTTGTGGATACTCTGGTTCAGGATATGCTGGTGATCGAAGGGATAGGAAGTCTATTACTGGCTAATGCACCTTTATTTGAGGAAATCTAGTGAGTTGGAGGAGTAAAAAGGAAGATGTGTCTCGTTCAAGTGCTGAAGCTGAGTATAGAGCTATGACTCATACAACATGCGAGATGGTGTGGTTAAAAATTTTACTGATGGAGCTTGGTTTCAACTAGCTTTGACTAATGCCTATGTATTGTGATAATCAATCTGCTATCTGTATTGCGCAAAATTCAGTGTTTTATGAAAAGACCAAACTTAATGAGATTGACTGTCACTTTATCAGAGATGCTTGGACCAAGAAGGTGGTTATATTCCTGTTTACACCATCGTCGAAGCAATTA
This sequence comes from Agave tequilana, assembly GCA_038442645.1. Taxonomy (NCBI): domain Eukaryota; kingdom Viridiplantae; phylum Streptophyta; class Magnoliopsida; order Asparagales; family Asparagaceae; genus Agave; species Agave tequilana. The sequence goes on from JAVJIF010022296.1 coordinate 62,785, forward strand.
GCTGATTTACTTACTAAAGCTGCTTCACCTCAGGTGTATTCTAATCTTTGTAACAAGCTGGACATGTTAGATCTCTATGCTTCAGCTTGAGGGAGAGTGTTAAAATTAGTTATTAGTATTGGGTTATTGGGTTACCCATACACCCACCTTGTCTTCTATATATTCCTTGTACCTTCTTTTATGTTAATTAATTAAACCTTTCTAGGGTTTTTATCTCTACAGGGGTAAATATAAAAAACCCAAAAATTTAAAAAAAGAAGAAAAGGTTAAGAGGGGGTGGGGAGAGAGGGAGATCGGGTGAGGGGGGAGAGGGACATGGGGGGAGAGAGAGACCAAGAGAGAGCGAACAGAGGGAGGGAGAGAGAGGTGGAGGGTTAAAACTTAAAAAAGAGAAAGATCGGGTGAGAGAGAGGGGAGAGAGATAGAGAGAGATCAGAGAGAGAGAGGTGAGCGGCGGTGAGATCAGAGGGAGGAAGGGAGAGAGATTGGAGGGGGGAGAGATCGGAGGGCGAGAAGGCGGCCAGCACGTGACCGCCGGCTGGGACGATGGTGGCGACAATCGAGGAAAGTCTCTTTCCCCCTCCCTCCCTCCGTTTTTTTCCTTTTATGCGTGGACTCGGTTCCGACTCGGGTATGACTCGGCTGAGTCTCATCGAGTTGTCTTGTGGCTCAGCTGATTCGACTGAGTCATACCCGAGTAATGCCCGATTCATGCAATTTTCACCACATCTAGTGACTCGTGTCTCGTTTTCGGATCGGCGGTGGCCGAGTCACTCCGATTCGGCCGAGTCTTAACCCTGGTTTAGGACCTTGATGCCATTTGGCAAATGACAAGTAAAAGGAAAGTGGGAAAATGAGCAAGAAGTGAAGGAAGTTGCCCATTTTCATGCCAGTGAACTATTGGTAGGGGCGATGGTTTGCATTCCGCTCCATCAAGTGGGAAAGAAAGAGAAGTGGAAAAGGAGAGTATGCTCCATTGCTCATTAATATATTTTGTTAATGACAATGTTTATTCCATTTCCTTTTTCTTCTCTATAGTTTCATCTTAAAAAAAAAAATGCCTAAATGTGACGTGAATTCTTTCATTTACATTTTCCCACAACAAACTACTTTTGGTTATGGGAGAGGTAAGTTTTTCTTTTTTGCTTGCCAAGTGTCATTCAGTCCTCTAGCTCTACCCATTCCTGTTTATAGAGCATAATGGCAGATGATATAGCAGCTGCTATTGATGATTTCTAGATCATTGAACACAAAGATGTTCAAGGAAAAACTCCATAGGAGCCTTGGATGCGGCATGGCGTCATGTTGCTTGGCAGATTGCTCGCTATATGTGGGATGACACGTTGATGGCAGATTATAAATACATATCTAAGAACACTTCCATTATTTTATATTAAACATGTGCATCATGACTGGTTAGCATTTACAAAGTAATTGAAGGTTTCAATAAAAAAATTCAAGGTACTATCTGGGCTTCATTTGATAACTCAGCAAGATAAAAAGGAGAAAGAATTTCATAAGGACAGATTATCCCAAAGACTGGAGTTTTTAAGGCATTAAACTAGAGAAGTGATTTGAAAGGGATAAATAACATCTCCCTTTTTTACTTCATAATCAAAGATTCTGTATGTTAAATAAAAAGGTATTTGGATTTCAAAAAGGTAAATGAATAAAAAGAAAACGGACACTGAGAAGGGATTCTGATGACTGGGTTGTTGTATTTTGCATGTTTCTGGTGTTGTATGTATGCGCATTGATGAACCTCTCAATGTTGGCGAGAGGAGCAAAGGAGTTGGGAGTTTGGGGCTCTGCGGCTTCTGCCATCTGTGAGAAGACAAGAACAAGGATTTCATGCCCTTTTGACTAATTTGAGTTTTGGTTTTCAGGTCTCTAAAGTGTAATGAAATTTTTATCACAGCCCATATCTCCAACCCATCCGTACAAAATTTCTTGCAACTTCAATCACCTACTTTTTTTCTGTTCAAATACTGTAGCGGTTGCTGTAAGGTCCCTGAAATATCCTCTTCCTTTCCTTTCCTTTCCTTGGGATTTTAGTTTCAAAGGTTTGGTCAATTACATTTATGGCTGATCCAGAGGGTCTTAGCCAATATATATGTTCAATTTTATTTGAGACCTTCATTTGGCCTACATGGAAGTCTCAAATCTGTGGCTGCATTACCTCCATTTGACCTACATGGAAGTCTCAAATCTGTGTCTTTTTAAGATTATGACAATTTATTTGATTAGAACCTTGCATTTATCAAATATCGGGTTTGGGTATAGAATTGGCTCAAAATTTTCCCGACCCGACCTATTGGCAACCCTAGTTCTGCTATCTGTGGGAGGACAAGAACAAGGATTTCATGCCCTTTAAACTAGGTTGAGTTTTGGTGATCAGGTCTTGAAAGTTTCAATGAAAAATTTCTTGCAGTCTGTAACCCATTGATCCATCTATACAAAATTTTGCGCAGCTTCAATCAATTAATTTTCTGCTCAAACACCGTGTGTTGTGCGTTGTTTTAAGGTCCCCGAGATATCCTCTGCTGTTCCTTTCATTAGTATTTAGGGAGTTGAGTTTCAAAAGTTTGGTCAATTACATTTATGGCTGATCCAGAGGGTCTTTGTCAATGTATATGGTCAATTATATTTGAGACCTCCATTTGACCTACATGGAAGTCTCAAATCTGTGGCTGTATATTAAGTTTCTGACATTTTTATTTGATTAAAACCTTGCATTGATTCAGGAAGCTGCCATAAACCTACTGTTTGCTATTTTCACAGAGAAGTTTCTATTGGATGTAGTGTTCCTTTTAATTTCTTATTTAGTGATTAATTATTGTCATGTGGTGTGTTCTGTGTTCACTTAGTTTTTTTTGTTTATTTTATTATTGCTTTGTGTCTCTGTTAAACTCAGGTTATTGAATACAGTTTTAGAGTGTTCAAGTGGTTTCATTTATTTGTTTTTTAATTTTTATATTTAATGCTATGATAATGTAGTGGATTATTTAGTAAAAAATTGCTGGCTCCAGCATCAGTGGGATTGCTGCTATTACATTTCTAGTAGTGTGATATTGATGCTAGGAGAAGCTAATGATTGTCAGCATATAATGGACAACACTCGAAGTTCCTGTACTTCCTGTGTAACCTCCCTAATGGCGCAAGCTTTGCTTCCATTCCCTTTCATGATGATAACCTAAGTATCTAATAATCCAGGAATCAAATGAAATAAATAAACTCTAAATGATCCTTATGTATAACACGTTATTGGCAAAGCAATTCATTTCTGCTCAGTTTCCATGTGATGGAGGTCCAGTTGTTAACCATGTCTTTAAAACAGCGACTCACATCAGTTTGATATTTTCCTCTCTTTGTGCGCGATTATGGTTGGAAAATAGTGAATTTGGTTGGATCCAGACAAATCCATTGAGTGGTTTGGATTTTTAGTTTTATTGGCTACTTTACCTTTTAAATTTTTTGGTTAATTTACCTATGGATTACTTAGGTCAAATATTGTTTGTAAAAACATTATTGTTTTTTTAAGGAGTTTATTGATACTGGCAATCATTTGCGACATAATATAGTGCTGTTGCAATAAGTTGAAGGAAAACTTGTGATGTGTATTTTTCTGTGCAGCCTCATGGGAGGCACATATGTAAGCATTGGGCAACTGCATATTTGGTTATCATGCTAGTAGATTTTTGGGCGCATACAGTAGATGAATGTCAAAAATGGTTTTTATGTGGGACCCCCTCTAATTTCTTTTGAAAATTGATGTTCAGATGCAATGTTCAGCACTCTACCTTTTCATAGGATAGTTGTAAAGATTTTATTTGATAATTTATTAATTTGATTTGTGTTGTTGCATATTGCATTCTATGACACCGTTGGATTATTGAATGCAGAGACTTCTTAGAGTCTTCTGTGCTTGTGTTATGATTATGTATAGTTTTCACTTTGTTCGAACTAATCATGACTGCTTAAAAGATTGTGCATGGCTTGGGTTTTGGATTTACTATCAATGTCATTGTTTCAAAATCTTCACTTGATGTATGTATATAATTCATCAAGTTTATAATTATCAAGTAAATTTCCCGCTGTAATATGAAAATTTTCATTTTTTGCATATTTCATATTTTATGTCCATAGAGTAAATCACTACCAGATAAGTTTCCACTTGCTGTATCACAACCCAAAAGTTAAGCTTGCTTGTTTAACTTTGGGGATCCAAACCCTGAATATTATGATGGACTATTGGGTAGCCTTTGTATCCCTACATCATGTACTCCTGAATTTAATTTGTCTGCCTGAACTGTCTATAATCAGTTTCTTCCCATTTTGATATGAATAGGAAAATAAAGATATGGTTTTTGCATAACTAGATTGTTTTACTCTCTATTTTTGTGAATGGCATTTATATGTAAATCCTTGTTGCTGCTGCTAGGAGATGACTTTGGAGGAGTATGAAAAAATAAGGGAGGAGAAGCGGAAAGCATTACTTGCGCTGAAGACTGAGGAAAGAAAAGTTGAGATCGACAATGAATTGAAGAACATGCAGCAGCTCTCCTTGAAGAAGGGAACTGATGAGGTCTTGTCAAGTTGGTAAGTTTGATGTTACTCACATCTAAATTATATCTTCCAGTGCCGTTTATAGAGCCAAATGATTCGGTGCTTGCGATTTATCATCAGCTGCTGACATGTATATATTCTCATTAGGGTTCTGACAAGGAGAAGAAGAAAGAGACTGACAAGGACGAAAGGGTCAAGAAGGTTGGTTACATCTGCTTGCATCTGCTGCCTTTCATTTTTGGCCCCTGCCTTTCGTCTTTGTATGTAAATGACCTTTCTTTTCCCCTTTTCCCCCAGTTGTGAAAATTACTGAATTTTTGAAGCGGCTGAAGGTGAAAGATACTATAATCCAGGCCGTGGCCGTGGTAGGGGCCGTGGTGATCGAGGTGACCGTGGCGAACGTGGGTCATTCCGAGGTGGTTTTGGTGGTGGCGCTACTACCCTGGCCTCCGCTCGTCAATTGAAGACCCCGGTCAGTTTCCCACTCTCGGCGGGAAGTAGAGTGGGCACAAGCGACGGAATTTCACCGAGCTTATCTGCCACTTATGATATTCGCCTGTTTCTTAATTTTAAAGTCAGGATTCAATCTGCGGTAATTTTATTATTTTGTTCCCCCCTTTTCTATTCTCAACTATGTATATTGGAGTGGCGATAGACAGACAATGTTGTCACAGCGTGTCTGGTTAGTTTTCCTTTAGGTACTCTTTTTCTAGAGACATTTTTCTTGGCACCACTGAATCTTCTCTCAGCAAGTTTGTTTGACCTGATGATTTTTAATATTTCTCGACTTTGTTGATTTGACTTGATTTTGCATTGTTTCTTCATTATGCTATTAAAACCTTCATACAAAAATGAACAAACATACCGTCTCTTCTGATATTTCAAAAAACTCTTTTAAGGTGAAGTTTAGCAGAATCTGGTGTATTTGTCTAGGATTTTCTGTTGAAATTGAGATCTAGATTTTGCCCCTACTGTTGAAGATTTTTGCATAGGCCTGTAGCTATCAGTTGCCATGTTGATGAGTCCTCAGGGATCCTTTGTTCACTGAGGCCTCGAGGCCAATTCACAAGTAGTTCTCTGTTGCTAAACAGCATGTACATATTGTCAAATAAACATTCTCACATGCTCCAAGTCCTTTTCCAGTAAAAGGCTGCATCAGATACTGCTCAGCTCCAATCATTTACTACTGTAGACTTCAATTATTTACTACTGATTGTATCCTTCTATTGTGACCCTTTGAGTCATCACTTCATTACTAGCAAAGAGTGGAATGAGAACCCTTTTGTTGCGTGGGCTCTCACTATCAAAAATCCTGTGGGGAATGACCCTAGCCCCCAAACAGACCAACAAGGGGCATGTAGCTTCAAGGGTTCTATGTGGGGGAGTCTCTGTAGGCCATCCCATCAATCTATCAGAATCATGAGTTGAATGTGTGGTCATAGGGGTCACATTGGAAGCCTCTACTGATGCTGCTGACAGAGTACACGAGTCCAATCATTGTCCTCTCTGTGCTTTTGTTTGGAAGTGGCTGATTCTTCGAAACAGATCACAA
>JAVJIF010022297.1:0-11476 GCA_038442645.1 Agave tequilana
TGGTGATTAGTCTTCAAAGAGCGCCACGAGGGATCAACACCAACTTTCAGATTTTGATATTTTGTGGATTTTTTTTAGCTTTTTTTTTTCTTTCATCCAAACTCACAAGTCACAATTTTCCATCGTGAATTTGCGATGGGGTGTTAAGAATAGTATTAGAATTAGGATTATGAAATACTAATTGTATTAGGATTAGAAGTTTTCTTATCATGTAATTGTAATGCTTATATATTTGAGCATTGGCCTCGTCAATAATATTCAATTCTCTAAATTTTAAGTTTCATCTCTGAATCATCACAAAAAAGAAATAATAATAAGAATATTGCTATTATTATTGTTTATTGATTTTGTGGAAGTTCTCCTTGTTCTTTAGAATGATCTTTAAATAGTAGAAAGATTTTCATAATTTATCGATATGACAAGCCGTTGGTGATGGGGGACGAACTCTAGGAAATCTCAACCTAGGATTTTTCTCCCAAGATAGGGTTTGAGAATCTCTCCCTAGGGTTCTCACCCGAAGCACACAGGCTACTCAAAATGCTCAAACAGTAATTTCATTATCAATCATTAACTATAGAAAACAATAGTAATCTCAGCCTTATATAGGCCTACAAAAAAACTCCCCACCACAACCGATGTGGGATAAATTCAACCAACAATTAACCAATTAAAACAAACTACAATAAGATAAGATAAGCTAACAACTAAATCAAATAAATCCTACTAGATGTCCCCATCATTCCCCGGGGTTGGGAAAAACTCGACCCTGTTCGAATGCAGATCTCAACTCTCAATCGGGCCATGGTGGTGGCCGTGGACCCAACATATATGCATCAAGGCTGAACCAAGGCGGTGTGGGTGGGACTGGCTTCTGTGACAGATCTGTTATACAGGATGACAACTCAAGCAATGCCACAGGTAACAGAAAGAGACGCATCCTCTACTTCGCACCATGATAGTCTGACCTCATGTGACTGTCTCCTGTAGGAAGATCTGCAAAGGATCGTACAAGTCAAGTGATCTTTGAGACACTGACACCCTCATAGTTGGTGTGGATGTCATTAGCTCCATGGCAAGCTCCGCTGATAGATCTACTGAGTTCTTTACAAGAGGAAGAAGCTCTTCTATCTTTGGCTCTGGTTCGGGTTCATCAACAACTACTGGCTCTGGCCCTATCTTAGCTGCATTATCTTATTCTGGCTCGTGCTCCAACTCAGCAACAACTTCTGACCCTGGCTCCTCGAGAACGTCAGGCTCGACAAGGGCTGAAGGCTCTGGATATGTGTCCCTCTTTGCAGCCTGACTTGCTGTGAGTTTTTCTAGGGCCACCCGAATCTTAGTGCAGAGATCTGTGATTGACCGGCTCTCGGGCTCTTGCTCAACATTGGGCTCTTTATAGTCTGACTCAGATGAAGAAATGGGTGGAGCATAACGAGCGCGAAGAAAGTCTTGCAAGAGAAACCAATATCGACATAACTTATGATTGTTTCTCTACCCAATAATATGGCTCTCCCACCAACTACATTCGGGCATAGAGGCACTTTTGCTCAGATGTCAGAGAAAAATAATTGAAGAAAGTTTCAAGATTGCTCTCCCAATCTTCATAACCGTAACGGTCCCACGAAAAGTCGGGACAGCCGCATACATTTTCCATTCAACTTCCTTTGGATCACCATTAGTATGAATATATTGACCACAGAAATAAAATCCCATAAGAAAAATTTCAGTACATAAGCTCAAAAATTACCCAAGAATCTCAAAGGCTCGAACTGGACCTAAATCGGCTGTTGCAGGACTTATAGCAGCACCAAATAGGGATTGTGGAGGTCGTCTCTGCTGCTTGAACGCTGCGAAATCTATCTAGTAGCTCACGGGCTCTGTCACGAACCCAATGCTTCAAACAGAGCTCAAAATGGACTCCGAACGGGCGAGCTTTGGGTTTTTTTTGTATGGGGAGAGATTTACTGGAACTGGGGGGTTACTGTTCATGTGAACAGTAATCGGGGGTTTACTGTTCACATGAATAGTAATCGGGTTACTGTTCACGTGAACAGTAATCAGGTGATTACTGTTCACGGAATAGTAATCCCAAAAAAATTTCTCTTTTTCCATATCTAGGTTTTTTTTTCTTTTTTTTTTGATTTTCAAGAACTAGGGTTTTGGGAATTTGTGAAAGTTTTAGTGGAGAAAAAAAAAGGTTTTTGTGGAGCTAGGATTTTGTGGAAGAAGTGAAAAGACCAGGATTTAGCTCTGATACCAAAATGATGGGGGACACAGCATACTCAAAATGCTCAACAGCAATTTTCATTATCAATCATTAATTGCAGAAAACAATGGTAATCTCAGCCTATATAGGCCTTAAAAAAAATACTCCCACCACAACTGATGTGGGATAATTCAACCAACAATTAACAATTAAAACAAACTACAATAAGATAAGATAAGCTAGCAACTAAATCAAATAAATCCTACTAGATGTCCCCATCAGTTGGTGTTATTAACAAAAAGATATGATAAATATAGATTAAAAGAATTAGAAAAAACGTGTAGTAATGATAAAGAGGGAAGAAATAACTACATGAAGGATACACATGCTAAGGGTTTTATTTGTAAAAGAAGCCACAATCCTGCATTTAATTTTTTTTTAAAGAACATGTCGACCATTTTAACCGGACTTACTAGGCATTTTGTGGGACCACCTGCTTAAACATCTTTTTGAGGATAGATGATTTCTAAGAGTTCATCTCAGTTCATTGAAGGTCTTGCAAAGCATGCCAACCTCACATGAGCTTGCAACAAACAATCCAAAATATCAACTTTCTCTTCAACTAAAATCATTATCTATAGTCGACAAAAAGCACCACTTATCATATTCTTAAAAGATTCTATTTCTCAAATTTGAACCTCAAGTGGAAAATGAACTATTTAATTTGAAACTTTTAGTTATAACTCATTAGACATGCTATTTTAGTAATTATGGATTTCTTAAATAGAAAAGATAGTTTCTAAATATATTCTTTTTGAGGATAGATGTTTTACGACATCCAAATTTACTCTTTGTTTAGTTTCAAATTTTTTTTACGTTATCTTTTTCTCCATGTCTATCCAATAACATTCACTTTCTCCATGACTCTCTACCATCTTGATCTTTTTTCCTGCGATCTCTTTCCTGTTTCTATTCAACAACTTCCGCTTCCTCTCGCCCCCCCTCCCTCTCCCTGTGTGCCCGTATAGAAAATGATTTCTGAGGCTCAGTTCATTGAAGGTCTTGCAAAGAATGCCAACCTCACATAAGCTTGCAACAATCAATCCAAAATATCAACTTTCTCTTCAATTAAAATCATTATCTATACCGACAAAAAGCACCAGTTCCTATATTCTAAAAAGATTCTATTTCTCAAATTTGAACCTTAAGTGTAAAATGAACTATTTAATTTGAAATTTTCAGTTATAACTCAAATTAGACATCCTATTTTATTAATTTTGTTTTCTTAAATAGAAAAGATAGTTTTCGAATACATTCTTTTCGAGGATAAATTATTACGATATCCAAATGTACTCTCTTTGTTTAGTTTCGAATTTTTTTTTACGTTATATCTTTCTCCATCACTGTCCAATATCATTCACTTTCATATCCACGTCTCTCTCCTGTCTCTATCTGATCTTTTTTCTATGATCTCTTTCCTGTTTCTATTCAACATCTGCTCTCCCCCCCCCCCCCCCCCACGCCTTTGTATCTATCCAAATGCTTCATTATCTTTAATCCCCTTTCTCCCTATCTCAATCAAACACATTCTCCCTTTTATCTTCCTCGTGTCTCTATCCAAATACACATCTCTCTCCTCTCTTTCCCATTTTATTCAACAACACATCCTCTCTCTAATAATAAGACGCCTTAAACTCAAAATTCCATCTATAATCCTATCTCCAATGAATTTCAAACAATATGCCATCCTTCTTAACCGTCTCTCTCATATAAAGACGCAAAATTAGAAAACAACAAAGGATAAGAGGCGAAACATATAATAGTATTGCTATTGATTCGTCACTTCTCTTGATTTTTTTTTAATTTGGGTACTTGAATAATGATAGGGATGGTAAGTTTTCTAATTGGATTTATTTAAGATATATACCCCCGCATCTTACATATTTAGAAATTTACCCCATAAATCACTGATATTGAAGGTATATATGTAAAAAAAAAACTTTCTATTTTTGAAGCGGGTATTTTCAGGTGGCGAGCAAGAGATTTTCACCCGATCTAAGTATTTTCGAGCAACTAGAATGTGCACCGGTTAGAATATGCTAAATTGTATCTATCAATTTTGCCAAGTTCACACTTATTTTCATTGTAACAATAAACTTTAGCGAGACAACTTTAAAACAAGGTTATTTAGGTAATTTTTTAAAAAGGAATTTCACTTTTCGTTCCCTTCTCCCCCCCCCCCTTTTTCTTTGAGGTCCTTTCTTGCTGACTCTCTAATCTCATTCAAATAAATATTATTCCCATTTATCCCTATTTCAAATCATTAACTAGCCAATTACTCTCTATATATTTCAAGCTAACTAAATATTAACTAAGTTCTCTCTTTCTCATCTAAAACCTCTTAAACTAAATATTTATCTTAATTTTTTATCCTTATTTGAAACCATTAGGTCGAATTAGTCCCTCTCTCTTTCCTAAAGTCTCGCAAACTGAATATCCATCTGTCTTTTTTGAAACTACTTGCTCATCACTTGTTCAAGGTTATTAGATAATAGACATATAAATCTAAATTATTTAAAACAATATTAGAAAGTAAAATAACAATAAAAAGATCTAAATTTATTACTCCAAATAAATAAAACTTCTTTTTTTGAAAAGCCCATAACAAAACGAAGTAAATTAGTTTCAAACTTTTTATTTTTATTTAAGTTTCGAGAAAGAACCATTAGACTCGTCCATTAGTGTTGTTATCTAACTTTTATTTATAAAATTATTAAAAACATTAGCACATTATTTACATTACTAGAAAAGTGCATGAGTCATGCACGTGAAATCTTTTTTTATTGTTAGTTATCCTTAATTTGATATCGAGATCAATTTCAATTATTTATTCAGAAAAATATATAACTATTATTCAACATAAATGTCTATTTTCAATAAAAATAAAAAAGATAATTGCATGTGAAGAAATTAATATTTAATGAAAAAATAAAGAAAAGAGAAAAAAGGAAAGTATAAAAAGAATAAAAAATCTTTAAAGAGGAAAAGAGTCATAAAATAGAACAGAATCAAAATTAAAAAATGAAAAATGAAAGAAAATAAAAATATGAAATGAAAAAAAACTAAAAAAAGAAGTAAAGAAAAAAATATAAAAGTAGAAAAAATATAAAAATTAATTAAAGTAGAATAAAATTTGAAAAAGAAAAAAAATTTCAAAAAAGAAAAGTTTTAGAATAAAAATTAAACAAAAAAAGAAAGAAAGAATCTGAACAAAAAAGCAACGAAAGAAATTTGAAAAATATGTTAATTAGAACTGAAAAACAATCAAGAAAAATAGGGAGAGAGATAAATATTCACACGCAATAAAAAAGTTTAAACAAAAATTAGGAGGAAATGAAGGAGTAATCAAAGAATAATGAAAGAAACTTCAAATAAGAAATAATTTAGAAAATGAAACGAGAGAATAGGGAAAATAAAGTAAAAGAAATAGGTGAAATAAAGAAAGAAAAAAGAAGACAGTAAAACGAAACATACAAAATAGTAGAACATAATCATAAAACAAGAAAAGAATGGAAGAAAAAGAAAAAAAATGTTTAAAAACTTAGAAAGAAGAAGAAAAGAAAGTATTAGAGAATAGAAAAAAGAAGTCAAGAAAAAAATGAAAAGAAAGAATAAGAAATAAGTTGTTAGAATAAACAAGGAAAAGAAAAAGCAAGTAAAAAAGCAAAACTAAATCAAAAGATAAAAAAGCATAAAAGATATTTGGAAAATGAAAGAAGAATAAGAAAAAAGAAACAAAAATGGTTCGAAAGAAGACAAGGAATCTATTAAGAAAAAAAATTGAAAAATAGAAGTGTCAAATAAAATTGAAAATATTTAAAATTTATAAAGGATATTAAAAGGAAAGAAAAAAGAACAATAATTTTAAAAAATAGAAAAAAATAAGAGAAGACTCATGAAAATTGAAAATAAAAAATTGGGAAATAAAGAAAAGAAAGAAAGAAAAAATAATTCACAACTCCGTGGCGGCGCCCCCACGTCATCCCCCTCTTCACCATGGCCTTCTCCTCGCCCTAGCATGGCTATCGCCCATCTTATCCATGCACACCAGATCTCCAATAGCCCTCCTCTTTGATCGCACCTCCCCAACAACCCACCTTGCACCCTCTCCCCGTAGGCGCACCACCCCCATAACCAGGCAAAACACCTCTCCTCCACCAAACCCCAACATCACCTCCGGTCTTCCCCTTGCACCCCTGTCCACCCTCCATTACCACCCACATGCTCTAGTCCCCCATCTGCTCACCCCATTCACCCCACCCACACCCCACCATCGTGAGAACCCCTCCACCATGCCCCAAGCCCATGCACAGCCGAGCCCGGCTCCCACCTTCCCCTTCTCTCCTCCGGTGAGCTCCGCCACGCCCTCCGATCTCCGTCATCAAGGTCGTGAACCCACCGCGACTCCCTTTCTTGTCGAGCTCGCTCTCTGCCTCCTCCGCGGCTTCCGCCATTACCCATGGCCGAGCCTCTTCTTCCCTTGTCGTGAGTTCTCCCCTTCCTCTCTTTCTATTTCTCCCTCTTTAATTATTTGTTGTGCGTAATATAATATATATATATATATATATATATTATAATATATATATTATATTATATATGCATGAATGTGTGAGTGTGTTTATTTTAATATTTGTATGTTTTAATTTTGTGTGTAATTATATGTGAAGGGGTGTGTGGGTGTGTGCTTGCACGCGTAGGTGTATGTTATCTCCCTCTGTGTTTGCATTGCCAGTGCATGTGTGTGTGTGTTAATATTAATGTGTATATGTATTTTCATGTGTGTGTCGTATACACATGTGTGTATAGTAGTGTGGGTGTGTATACGTGTATGTATCTGGTGCATGTGTGAGTGTACGTGTATGTATGTGTGGCGTGTATGTGTAACGGGTGTATGTTCGTGTGAGATCATGTGTTTGGTTGCGTGTTACAGCGATTTCGGACTCATTTGGTGAGATCCGGATTCGTTACAAGAGATTCGGATTTGTGCTCGTTATGGAGCCGAAACACTGGTGATTCGAAAACTGATTCATGAGATGATTCGGAAATCTGTACCAGTTCGTGCAATGAAGACCAGACGGTGATTCGAATCCAAAACCATTGTATTTCATGTGAGTGTTTGTTCTTGTATTATTTTCTTATTTATAATTATCAGTATTATTTATATGTTACTTGTATCATTTCATGTGACCATCTAATTTATTTTACCAGTTGATTACCCATATCACTTCACGAGCTATCAGTTAGCATCCACTTTAATTATATAGCTTATCTGAGTGTTTATCGATGTCATTTTATGTGTTAGTAGTTCGTCGCTGTTGGCTTAGGCCTAGTATTGATACATCTTAGATAGTGACTTGATTCGATCTAGTTATCAGTAGGCCTAGTTCATATTTGAGGACAGATGGCATATTTTATGGAAAGTATTTATCGACTATTGTTTGGTGATTTTGATCGGAACTCCTTTAGATCTTGAGGATGGCTTAGATAGGATGTTGCTCCATCAATAGACCGATTTATCGATACTTGGCTTGGTATTGACTTAGTTAGAATTGGATTTCTGATACATTGGATTTGATCAATGGACTCGATGGTGATGGCCTTGACCTTGTGTTGAGCAGTAGGCATAGATCGGGTTGACTTGACCTTGTGCATATATATATACATAATTGATTAGTTACTTGTATCTTGTGATTGAGCTTAATGGAAGTGGGAGTATATGATGATCTTAATCAGATTGGATAGTGATGATTTGTCAGATATAGATGAGTATGTATTTTATATGATGAGACTTGAAATATCGGTGACTTAGAAGGATGGAGGTATTGATGATATAGAGGAGAGATATACTGCTTGAACTTCGAGATTTATAGTGATTATATTGAGATCATATGTTAAGAGGAATGTCATTATTTTATTCTTATACATATGGACGAAATTCAGATGAGACTTATACAATGGTTGGATCAGTTATTGATTTATCCTAGTGCAGATATATGAGATCTATATTTATTCTAGATGAGACTGCAGATTACAGAGTTAGTACCTGCCATGTTATTGGTATTATTTCATATTACTAGAAACCACTGAAAAAAATATTGTTAGACCGTAACACCATGTATAGTTCTATTGTTCATCGTATACACGTGTACTATCGTTGTTTACTGTCATTGCTATTATTTACCGTATATATGATTATTGTTTACTGATATACTGTACTGTTACTGTCATTGTATCATCCCAGTATTCTAAGTAACATGGATATTGATTGTTATAACGGATTGAATAATAATGTAAATGGACAACTTACAACGGGATTGAGAAAATTAATGGAGGAGACAGGTCTGTATTTTGAGTAAACCTAAGATACAGGTTGCGCAGCCGAGATAGGGTTCCACTACAAGGTTCCCGATGATGACTGACATCTCATATTGTTACTGTCATATACTGTTACTGTTGTACCTGGTGGTACAGTTTGGTTCAGCGCCAGGAGTCTGGGCCGTGGTCCCGGGTATGTATAGGACCCACCTAAAGTATGAACAATGTCTCTTCTATTGATTTCAATAACATAAGACCCCGATTAGCACGTGTGGCGTAGTATGGGATGCGTCTACTGCAGGTGGGAATTAGTGTTCGCTGACATAATTAATAACAAAAAAATGAATCTTACATATGACATTGTAGACTGAACCTGATACATGTTATGATAGACACCTGACCTTACACATGACCTGATTTAGACATTTAATTCTGTTACTGACTGCTCTTATTACTGTCCATTTATGTTTGCATATTATTTCAGTCTTATTCCAGTTTATAGTATCATAGTATGCTCACACAATATATGCACGTGCACCTTCTCCTTTATTTTACACATCATTAGGTCGCTTCTGACGATCATGGATTTGCACGTCCAGATTGGATGTTTTATTTCATTAATTAGGTGCTGATGAGCTTGTACGATTCGCGAGAAGCCTGGAGTTACCCTCGACTCGATTATTGGTATTTTCTGCTTTCTTTTGTTCAGTTGATTTCTTTTCTCTATGTATCAGTCTTCGTTATCATCCTATTCTATTTTTATATTCATTGTTGTCTTGTGTGGACATTTATATGTGTATTGCAGTGATCATGATTTATTATGGTTTATTTTTATAACTTGTTCAGGTTACTTTAGACTTAGCGCGTATATGTGGAAATTCTCCTCGCGTATATACGTCACCGCTCTCGTCGCGACTCCGTTTCTACATATTTTGAGAAGCGGGGCGTGACATTTTCTTGATATCAGAATCCAAAAAAATAAAAATTGAAAAAAAGAAAAGAATAATGAAAATAGGAAAGTAAAACATCTCAATAAATAGAAAGGAAAATTTTATGGAAATGAAAGCCCATAAAAATCAAAGAAGTAATTAAAAAGGTTTAATAGGCTTTATAAAAAATAAAATAAAAATGGGACAAAAATGTATATACAAAAATTAAAGAAAAACATAGAAAGCAAAGAAAAATGAACCAAAAAACAAAGAAAAGAAAAGATTTAAAAAAAGATAAGGAATTGATAAACAAAAAAGAAAAAACTTGAAATAAAATAGTAGAAATATTCCTAACAGTGAAGAATAAAAATCACTGTAAAAATTAGAAATCTCACGAGCATTATAGAATAAACCAACATTGAGAGCACGGATAACAAACGATGCAAGAACTCAATGCAACATCCTCTTCAAACTCTTCCTCGAGTTTTTGCATTGCAAAAAACCACAAGTTAGAATCATCTCATGAATTAATCAACGACTTAAAAAGTTAGAACAAACCCTAACACGCTTGTCGTGATACTTTTCGCAATAGAACATCAAGAACAAAATAAAAAAAGATAGGCCAATGTAGACGACTCCGAGCGTCTTCATCCAAGTCGAGAGAGAAGGGGTTAGAAAGAGAATTTGCCAGAGAGGAGAGAAAGAGCCAAACCTAAAGGAGAGCGAGAAGTGACATGCAATGTTAGGGTTTTTCTTCTTTTTATAGATAGAGAGTTTAAATTATAAATAAAATATTTAGAAAAATAAATGACAGGAAAAAATAAGTGGTAGAACAAAATTTGTGCACGTATTTTATATTATTTGTTTTTAATAGTAGTTGTAGATTACTAAATATAAGTAAATATAAATAAGTCAACACTGCATCTAACTAAAAACAAACAAATTAGCATATAAAAACTTATAAACACCAATAAAAGAACATTAATATTAACAATCATACTAAAATTGTACTTTATCAATTATTTTTCATATACTTCTTTTAGATAAGCACATGATAAATATCAATTTATAATACATTTTTAATTTTTATATCTCTTTTAGATAAGTTAAATATCATGCTTAAATTTACATAAGTATTAATTTAACAATGACTTTCTTATTATTGTATAGACTTAGTAAATCACAAAAAATTTATAAAACACATAACATAAATAATAAATAGTTATGATTATTTGATAATACTAATAAACTTAATATGCACAAATGTATAGTCTATTTCATTATTTATTCCCCATTGATTCTTTTAACGTGCATTAGATACGTCTGGTATACTAGTATCAACAAAACTAGAAATTCTAGCAAAGCATATTCTATTATAACAGCAGCCAAGCTCGTAATAAAACATGGGTTCAACATTACCTAAGTTAAAGTCACTTCCAATTTCCCTTTCAACTTTTATCACAGCAGTAATAGCCGCCCTGCATTTTCCAAATAATGTATCTTCATCATAGCCGTTAGAAGCATGCTGATAACTTGCAATGAGCTTTTCGAGGATATCCCCATTTGGTTGTTTCTGGAAAATGCCAGACAAGCAAATGTAAAAACTTTTGTGAATAAAGAAGGTATGGGAAAAGATTTGATACCAGCCAATTGCCATCAAGATGGACTTAATGATGCTTACCAGCTTGTAGCTGATATTTCTTTCATTTCTATTCCTCCCCAGAAGATCTTCCTTTAAAGTCTGCCCACGAGGATTAAATACTTTACGTTCCTCCCATATATCAACCTAAAGGAAAAACAAAAGGTACACAGGAAAACAAATAAAATATACCAAACAGTTTGAAAGCAGATGGAAGCATATAAGGACTCTTTCCACTTTCCAGATAAAAAGAAGAAACTAGAATTTACTCATGGATTAATATAAATCACATATATAGATAAAAATTGATTTACAATTGATTGTGCA
>JAVJIF010022298.1:0-61367 GCA_038442645.1 Agave tequilana
AAAATTTTATAACTAATAAAAAAATCATCACTAAAATCTTACTGATAACATAAGAAGATGATGCACACATTATCAAAATCTTCTAAATCTTAAAGTGGGGGCTAACATGTTCCAATGCAGGCATTGCACGATCCAGGGCTTTAGCGGACTTTTACAACAATTTGATTTTGGTAGTATGTTGATATGCCTTTCCCACATGATCTTTTACCAAACTTCTCAAAGATGATGGGAAACTCAGAAAAGTATTTACTTTCTATTAAAGTCAGAAATAAAATAGTGATTCTCTGTTAAATGTATCTATGAGAGTATGTCCTTTCCATACCTCAACCTATTGCACAACAAGTCTCTTCTTGTGCATGTGTGTTAGATAATATATAAGCAAACATGCAGAAATCTTCAGGCCCAGACTTCAAAAAGCAATAAATACTATATAGATAGAAACATGAAGTGGAGGACGATGGTTGCCAATTCCAGAATACCAAGATCAAGGAAAAGATTAAGTTTCTTGATGGGGAAAACTTTATTCCCAACATTGCTTCTTCATCTAGATTTTCTGTCCGTAGTCAAATTACAGTTGGTGAATGGACAAAGGAAAATAAGGATGTTTGGTGGTGCTTGTGCTTATAGATAAGTCCTTTTAGAAAAGACTTGTCTAAAAATGCCTTCAAAATTGGACTTTTACAATGCTTATAGTGTTTGGTAATTTTTAAAATCTTAAAGCTCATCAATAAAAATTAATATCTAAAATGATTTGTTAGGAATAGTTTAGATAGAAACTAATGTCTAGAGAGTTTAAATAAGATTTTGTGGGGAAAATACAAAGAAAAATTAAAAAACTCAGTTATGAGGGTAGGTTGCATGAGAGATCATGTGAGAGAAAAAAAATAGGAGAGATAATAGGAGGTCATTGTGGGTGGCTTCTGCTTCCGTGATTAGAAGTCAGATTTTTTGCCTTCTTCAAACCGAAGGTTTTTGGCTTATGCTTGTTCGAAAAGTCCTTTTCTGCATATATTACCAAACACCTAATTTTTCAAAAGAGCACTTATATGCTTTAAAAGCTGTGAAAGCACTTCTTAAAAACAATGCCAAGCACACCCTAAGGAACAAAAAGTTGTCAGTTAGTATAACCTTACAAGCAAACCAAACAAAAGGAGTTGCTTCCATCTAGATGTTCTGTCAAGGCTCTAAGTCATGATTTAAATATTTGTAGCTTTATGGCCTTTGAGTTCCTTTGACGTCCTGAGGGGAGATCCTTTGAGTTCGTTTGAGGTCCAGAGTTGAGGATCGTTTGAGTTTGTCAAATCTCAAGGGAGGGTCATTTGAGTTTGTTTGGATTGGTTTCATTTTGGCGGCATTAGCATCAACAATTTAAGATCTACATCAGCAATTAGTGGTTCAACATCGACATTAGTTTCAGTAATTTGTGTTTTGTTTAGTTTATATTGTACAAACTCTCGATGTCTTACCATCTTAAGTTTGAAGGAGGAAGTTAATAGTTATTTACTTATTGAGTCCTAATAGGATTTGGAATCTTATAGAGTCCTAGCAGTATTACGGGTTACAGTTTGAATAGGATTTAGTCCTGTATGGTCTATATATATAGGGGATTGCTCATGAATTTATGAAAATAGAATTGTGTAACTCTTCTCAATTATCAATAAATATGTAGTCTTTCGTATTCTAATGCTTCTACTATGTACATGCCTTTACAGGGAGGAAAAAGCTACATTCAAGACTTAAAGGTGGATATGGAATTTGTTCTTAGTTACCTGATCTCACTTCTGAAAGCCGGCACGGAAAGTAATTACATTTATCAACTAAATTGTTTCATATCATAGCAATTTTGTCATAGATGGCAGATACATAAATGAGAACTCTCTACCCACATACTGGAAGTACTTATCAAGTAGTAATAACACCAACTTTTTTAACATTTAGACACTGATGCAGATGGAGAAAGACAAACTGCCTGCCTAAATCCTCCTAATATTCTAAACAAACTCTGAACCAAAGGAGAACTTCCAAATAGGAACCCCAATCTTTGAAGGAACAACTTCAACCTAATTAAATTTTCTACAAAAGATAATTATTATAGTACAAGATTTCTACACATTAGCTGTGTCACAATGTTTCCTGGCCCTCATATGATCTCATGTTGTTGATAACATTAGCTACTTATGAAACTACATCTTCTGTCTTCACAAACGTGCAAGTTGGAAGCTCTTTCTAACTGATCGATTTCTCACTAAAGAGGTATAAATATCCTCATCATATTGCCAAGCCCACCCTGAGGCTATAGCATCACTGAGAGGAGTGACAAAACATTACCAAGAAGAGAAGTTTCAAATCAAAATTGACCAACAAATTGCTCTTACCCACAAAACAAGAAAATGTTTTTGTACTATTTGTTCACACCAAAACCACTCTCTGAACTTTGAACTCTTAACCTCAATTCAGCCCAAACTGAAAACTCTACAGCAGCAGCAACAGTTCATCTGATCACTGTATACAAGCTGAGAGCCCATAATCCCTTGACTACATTCATCTCCAACTCTACTGATTTCAACAAGAAATGGGGAGGTCACATTAATTGTGAGCTACCAAAACCATCGTGAAACGAGATAACTTAAGTGAACAATTCCTTACGAATAGAACATAGTCTCACATTGAGAAATAGTTCAAAAAAACACCCCACTGATCAAGACCTAATCTTTTCCCAATTTTGCAACAAGTAGTAAAGGACTGAAATCCATAGACCCAAATCCCCAATTTCTATCCACATGCATTAATTTAACAGTTCTCACGACAACCCAACATCATGCAAAACCTAATCTTTTTTTGCAACTTTTGAATTGGGCATCAACAATCATTGTTCAAAACAAATTCGAATGAAGATTCAGCACAAAGGAACTCACCTATAAGAAGCGGCGCTCATCCTCGGCGGTATCTGCACATATCCAATCAAGCAAAAAGCCGAAAAATTAGGAAATTTACCAAATTTGATTGAAATGAAAACTGAGATTTGAGTCGTGAAGATTGGATACCATATAGACGTAGCACTCGCTAAGATGGAAGAGAATCAGCTCTAAGGCTTCAGATTCGTCCTTGTCTTCTTCATCGACTCTGCGATCGAGTTGGGTTTGATTGGGTCCTTGGTCCATAATGCTCAAATGAGGAGACAATGATTCTTTTCGAGGATTTATTCTGTCTCTTTTGGTTGCTTTCAGGTTTTCGTCTGTTCTATTAGTTATTAGGTGAACCTGAAAATTTGTAGAAATGTGTCAGTTAATCATTTAATTAATTAATTGCAGAAAAAATAAAAAAAAGTTCGAGCTTTAAATAAGAGCTTGACTAAGACAGTCTTTGGTATAAATCAACGGAATATTCCATAAAAAAAAAAAAAAAAAAAACAATAATTTGCAAGAAAAAAATTGCACCAGCCGGGAATCGAACCCGGGTCTGTACCGTGGCAGGGTACTATTCTACCACTAGACCACTGGTGCTTGACTGCTCCACCGCCAGATGATGAATACTTGATTTATAAGTATTAACGAAGATTTACTTATATCACTAAAAACAATTCTTTTGTTATGATTAGACACCATTCCAAGTAGAAAGCCCCCGTGTGGAAAAATTTTTTGCTCGCCGCGTTTTTCGTCACCGTGGCCATCGCGCCGCTCTGAGTTGTTGGATCCGGTGGGCCCTCGGGTGGGATCCGGTGGCCTCATCCTGCTGAACGGCTCCCGAGCCATAGTGCGATGGTGATTGCATGAAGCGGTGAGCAAAATGGGATCACCGGGTGTGTAGACAGCTGTAATTTTTTCGTTAGTGTAAGAAAGTTTTGAGCGCAATCTTAGGGGGGGCTATTGTGTTCCTTTTTTTAAGGCTAAATCACAATCATTCGGAGAATATTGGCTTGCTA
Source organism: Agave tequilana (assembly GCA_038442645.1). Lineage (NCBI taxonomy): Eukaryota > Viridiplantae > Streptophyta > Magnoliopsida > Asparagales > Asparagaceae > Agave > Agave tequilana. The sequence continues at coordinate 3,923 of JAVJIF010022298.1, forward strand.
AAATTATCAATTTCGATCATTCTCGTCTCCCGCAAGTGATCTAGTAGACCGTCCTGGGTTGTAGAGCTTTGCTCCTCACAGGTGGTCACGAGTTCGAGCTCACGCGTTATTAATATGTATGTATATATATTTATTTTTAATCACCATGATCTCTATTAGATCTTGAATTTGCTCTCCAGTGATCACCAATTCAAATACTGCTGGTGATTTTCTAAGGAAAAAAACTGCCACCATTCTCTAATTTTAGAACAGATGAGAGCCCGGTGCTCACTTTCTGTCCACGAGTGATTGATGCGGGATTATGAAGTCAAACAGTCTATTAGTTATTACTTATTATCCACGTGTCAGAAGTGGGATATGGGTATTTTACTCAAATTGGTTGCGTTTGACATTGCTTTTCAAGTGTTCTCGTGACTTTTAAAGAAATATATGATATTTTAATCAAATTAAATTAAATGTTTGATAATTGCTTTAAAGAACTTATAGAGAAAGGGCAGTAAAAAAGATACCTTTTGTACGAGCTAGAATATTTGGCTCATCGATCAAAATCCATAAGTTTATGTCTTTTTTCTCTCCGCATTTTTCTTTAGCATGATCTTTTATATAATAAAGATTCTAACCGAATTTTTCCTCTTTTTGTTTCTCCCACCATAAATTATGAGCTTTATGTAAACTTTTTTTTGACGTGCATTCGTTCCCAGTCCAACTTCCTCTAACAAATTTTTTGTAAATATTTATAATTTTTTTATTAGTACTTATAGTTTTTAAATAACAAAACTATGAATGTAGACTCATACTATGACCGAAATATATTAAATTTCTTGCTGTTGATTTTGTTTCATTTTAGGATCTCATAAGTCTATGATTGGGCTCTCTTTCCTTCACAATAAACCTAATTGCATGACGTCTAAACAATTAACAATCAGCCCAAAAATTCATTATCTTGCTCAGAACAGTTCTACCCTTGTCTAGATTTGTTCGAGGCGCACGTAGTTCACAAAATCAAATTCATGCCTATAATTGTCTCAGAGCCAGGGGCGTAACTAGCTGTTGGCTGGCCAGGCAACAGCCTGCCCCAATTTTTCATATATTGTTTTAGATTTTTTTTATTTTGATTTTCTTTTGACAATTTTATTCCTGATTCCGCTCCGATCTAGTGGAGAATATTATTTTAATTTTTTGGCAAACTCATATATCGCACAAGCATATGTTATAGATGATTACAACTCACTTTAAAATTTATTTCTGATTCCACCCCTACTCAAATCAGGAGCCAAAATTCACATGGCATGCCCAAAACGAAAGATATTGCTTCTTAATTAGAAGCCGCATCCCCTGGAAAAGTCAATTGCCATGAGGGACGCACTACCACCAAAAATCAACCGAATTTTTGACAAACGATAGAGGGATGATGTGTAGGGTGAGCATCGGTCGGTTCGGTTCGGTTTTTTCTAATTTTTGTAAAGCCGAACTGAACCGATTAGACTTAGTAAACGAACCGAACCGAATCAACTCAATTCGGTTCGTTTTTTCGGTTAGGTCATTATATTGCCATCATTTCTTGCATTTTTAATCACCATTATATTATCATCCTTTAATATTCTAATCTCAAATATCCATTACCCAAATTAGAAATAAGAAAAAAACTCTAACCTTAATGTGAATTGAAAATTTCATATTCTAAAACTTTTACATTGTATTTGAGCTCTTATATCAAAGCTCATATAATTATTACTAATTTTTAATGATAAGAATGAAAAAAAAGAACTATATTAATATAAATATTATTCTCAATTGTGATGGTGTACTTAACATAGCTTTCACATATTCAACATAAAAAAGATGGTATTACTAAAAGTAATGAGATAAGCTTCCATCAGTTTTTTTTATGAACTATATGATTCACTAAATTGAATTTGAGTAGGGTGACATATAGGGTGAGAGATTCGGTTCGGTTCGGTCGGGTTTGGGTTTTGGAACACAAAACCGAAACCCAACCGAATTAGAGCGGTTCGGTTCGGGTTCGAGTTCGGGTTTCGATTTTTGGTCGGTTATTTCGGTTATAACCGAACTCTGCTCACCCCTAATTATGTGAGGCTTGGTTTGGGAAGTTGAATCTGATGGTAAAGCATGGTGGACTCTCACTCAAAACCTGTTCAAATATGGGGGCACTCTTGTTTATCTCCTAGCTCCACAAGGATTCATCATAAAGAGGAGAAATACTATACCTCATGACAGAAGGTAGCCGATATAAGTCTTGAATGAATGGAAATTCACTGCAAAAAAAGGAGGGGGGAGCACATGATTTATTAATAATAGAGAACAGACGACCGCTCCGTAGACCGGTTTTGACAATAATTAACTAGAGGAAACAACATAGACGATCGCTCTCGAAGAAGAAAGTGTCAGTTAGGTGAATATCACGACTTACTTAGACCTCTCCCATTGCAACACTTACGAGCAAGAGATGAGGAGGTTGAAGGAGTGGTTGGACCAGATGGAAAGAGGTAAAAGAAAAGGGATGCATCAACAATCTTCCTTTCACCCGGGAAGTGCTGCAAACCGAACTTCCCAAAGACTCAAGGTTCCTCAAGTTGGAGAGTTATGATGGAACGGGCAACTCTGTCAATCATGCTAGGAGTTCCCAGGCAACCATGGAGTTCCCAGGCAACCATGGTACTCCATAACTTCAAGGATGCCAGCCTCTGTTGAGTTTTTAGTCTGACTCTGAACAAAGTGACATGGATTGGTATAATTCCTTGAAACCCGACAATATTTTTAATTTCACACACCTTTCTCACATGTTCATCTAGCAATTCGTTGCAACAAGAAAAAGAAAGAAGTCACCAGTCCAGTAGATGAATGCAAGCAAGATAAAGGGGAAAGTTTGAGGACGTACATCAGGCGTTTCAAAGACGTCGCGTTGGAGATGATGGAGGTGAGCTTAGGCACCATGGTGGCGACATTCATCAGTGGAACTAGAAACTCAAAGTTGACTACTTTCCTCCTTATGGAGCCACCCAAGGACGTGGAAGATATGATGGACCACACTGAGAAGTATATGAATACTGAAGAGACTTCGTACTGAAGTACGATGGAAGACAGCAAGAAAAGAAAAATCGAGAAAGAAGATAGCAAGAGGAAGTTAGACAAGGCCCCTCAGAGGGAAGAAAATAAAAGACATCGCAGTCTAATCCGAGAGTTTAAACACCTCACAACACTCAACGCATCGAGATCCCATGTCTTGATGCAAATCCAAAAGGAAGATAATCTTAATCGAGCTCCGCCTAGAATGAAGATGAATCCACATAAGAGATATAAGAGAAAGAATTGTGATTACCACAGGGACCATGGGCACAACACTGACCAATGTCGACGGTTGGAGGAAAACATTGAAACTTTGATTCGAAAAGGCTACCTCAGAAGGTACCTGGCCGATAAAGGTAGAGACAAGCAAAGGGAAAGCGAGAGAAGGCGATGGAGCTAAGAGTTATTCATGTAGCTCAGAAGGTCATGGAAACAAGACAGAAAGGTCAGCTCGGAGAGAAGTCTTCTTGCTTGAATCCCCATCGAAGAAAGTGAGGTGAAGTGATGGCTTTCACAGAGGAAGACGAGAAAGACTTGGACCAAGTCAAATGGAGGATGATGCAGTCGTGATTTATGTGAAAATCATGGAGTGTGGAATCAAGAGAGTCCTAGTCGACACTGGAAGTTCAGCTAATGTCCTCTTCTTAAACATCTTTGATGAATTGGGTTTGGACAGACCCAGACTGAAGTTGTGCTCCAAACCGCTCATCAGTTTCATTGGCCACTCGACAAAGGTTGAAGGGACCATCTCAATATCGATGGCAGTAGAGGAGAAAAATGAACTTTGGACGACTGTGATTACCGAATTCCTAGTTATGAATAGGTCATCAGTGTACGACATCATATTGGGTCGACCTTTTCTGAATGCCATAAGGGTGATCGTGTCAACATGGCACCAAGCTATCAAGTTCCTGGCTGAAGGAGGAGTGGGCCGCCCTAAGAGCGACACTGAAACAACAAAGAAGTGTAACACTCTTTCCACTAGGGATAAGAGATGTAAGAATCTCTGCACCTTGATGTGAGAACCCAAGATCATCTGCGGCAAGGATCCCCAATCAAGGCAAAAATCCAAGTCCCATTGGATGAGGCAGATCTAAGTCAGACAATCTAGATCGGATCACTCCTTTCTACAAAAAAACGAGCTCAGATGATAACTTTGTTGAGAAAGAATGCTGATGTTTTTGCTTAGTCCACAGTAGATATGCCCCAAATTGACCAATCTGTGATCGAGCATAAAATGTCGATCCAGAAGCCGGTCAAGTAAAAGAAAAGGAGCATCGGGTTATAGAAACAAGGTGTCACGAAGAAAGAAGCTTCTAGCGACTGACTTTATCAGAGAGGTCCTCTATGGCTCTCAAATGTGGTGATTGTCACGCCCCGCTTCTCAAAATACACTGTAGCGAGGACACGGCGAGAGTCAGTGACACATATATGAAATCACCTAGAGGGGGGTGAATAGGTGACTAGCTAATCTAATGGTGATTAATACGGAATTAAAAAACTATTTATGCAAACTAAAACTTCTTAAGCTAAACCACCAGTATAACCTAAGAATGTAGCTGGATTCCCCGTGAAGAGCTCTGGATTAACTCCTCAAGATTCCTCTAGATAAGAGTTGAGGTGCCGCTTTGGCTCTCTTGGTTGAATACAAGTGTGAGTAAACAATCCCCAAGTATATAACAATTAAGCACAAGATATATCAAGCATATAAAGATAAAGACAATATAAGCATGCAAGATATTAAGCACAAGGTATATCAAGCATATAAAGATAAAGACAATATAAACATGCAAGATATAAAGACAAGTGAGAGATAGAGAGAGAGCAATCACAAACACGAGAAAATTGTTTCGAGGTTCTAGCACACTTGCTCGACGTCCCCGCCTTCAACACTATGAAGGATTTCCACTAAAATCGATCCCACCGGATCACTCGGCGCCGCAACACCTACAAGCGAGTTCCACTAGAACTCCTTTGGACTCTCTAGTCCCTCTCTTGTTCCCGCAAGAACAACACACCGCAAGCACGCAAGCTTACCGAGGCCGCACCTCTACAAAGAGCTCTCACTAGAACTCGAAACACCTCGAACGCACAAGTTCGCCTCCTCAAAACAAAGATGAAAACTTTGGTGATCACAACACTTTGATCACCTAAAATCCTCTCACAATAAAGATCCCTATAGGATAGATATAGCAATAATAGCTCAAGTATTTGTGACAAAAACAAGGATGGAAGTTGTGGTGGAAAACACAAGAAAATCACTGTAACGCCCCGATCCGGCGGGTACGGGGACGTCACTGCGACGTATATACACAGGTCAGAAATACCCTCAAGTATATACGCTAAGCATCAGTACAGGCAAGAATCAGAGTACGGAAGCACGTGATGCATTATACATTCCAACACGTGAGTACAATTACAAAGTTATCAAAGGAAGTGACCCAATATTACAATAATATTACATCACCAGTATGGCGCAAATGCGAGAATACAAAGGATGTACAAGTATGAACAGTACAAAAACAAGCTCAGAGTCATAACAGGAAAACTCTAGAGCCGAACAGAGGGGCCTGGAAGGATAAGGCTCTGGACGGTCTACTGGAGATCCACGCTTCAGCTGCGCCACTCTGATCAGCAACTGGGAGAATCCACACGCTCCAAGCTCCAAAACCTGGACATGAGGATCCAGAGGAGTCAGAACTCCCTGGCGAGTGGTGATGCGAAAGCCAAGTGGCGAGCATAGATAAGCACATGTGTATCGATAAATCCAAGTCATAAATATGCATTGAAAACCGTGTCGTGAGTATCAGCATACAGGAACAAGTAGAGAGGCAGTAATCGATATCAAGCTGGGAACATGTATGATTTAAGGTGATAAGAGCAGGAGACTGGTGGAATAGAACACGAGTGGTAAAGCAGGATGCAAGCAGGTATAATATAGTAATCATAAAACCAGAAATCCGAAGTAAAGCCCGATACAAGCAAACATGGCAAAGCATACTATGGACCCATAGCTGGCATCTTATTATAATTGGGCTGTCTAAGTTGTAGGTTTTAGTATGCGTCCCATTCCACATACTTCTACTTACAACTTATAGAGCAAGTTATTTGGAAACTGATAAATTTCGATGAATCATGTTTCGGATGGGCCCCGTACATGCCCGGGACAACGGTCCAGGAGTATCCGGTGCTGAGCCGGAACGTACCGCTAGGTACCGGGACTTATTTACGTCCGAACAGGAATAGAGTATCGCAGATCCCATAGAAATAGGCCTAGGGCGTGTGCATACCCGGCAGGAATAAACAGGAGTAGGGGTGCCAGCACACCCCACGGAATCCCTGTTGGCCGCCAGGTGATCACTCAAGTATGTGGCCACGCGTGACTCGATAAGACCACCATAAACATGATTATTCAGGGCCCATCAGTTTCCCCCAAATCGGGTGCAAGTTGTCTTATTATAATTTAATATATAGTTAGCAATTCACAGGAATAAAAGGATCAGGACATGATCAGGAATTCAGGAGTACATGAATACTATAGATTCGGGTCACTGTATATATAATACAGGATAACAAGCACATGATTCAAGTCATTATATGTAATACAAAATAACATGGCAGGATTCCCGTGAATGTGATAGCCATAGGTCAAGTATCAATGTGTCAAGAAGCAGGTGGTAAATCATGTTATAATGAGGTACAAGCGCTAAGTAGTAAGTCATGTCAGGTGGTAACACGTTAGTTGCTAAATGATACAGACAGGTGTATGTCAAGTGTTAACATGACAAGTATGTACATTACAATACAAAATGAGAATACCGATACAAATACATAATACAATACAAGTCAACCCGACAATGCGGAAAAGTCCAAAGGGAAGGCGAGGACACTCGCCTAAATATGAAAAATACTGTGAAATCACCGATTTCTAGAATTCAGGAACCAGCGCGTAAACGCGTTCCAATAAAAAGAAGGAGAGAGAATGAAGACGCGGGAGTCGCGTCGCGTAGATTTCCACAAACGCGGGGTTCGAGATCCGCGTTTAAGTTATAACATGAGAAAAACGCAGACGCGGCGTGGGTTTCGCGTCGTGTTAACACGAGAAGAACACAGACGCGGGCATGAGCTCCGCGTCGTGTTGACACGAGAAGGACACAGACGCGGGCATGGGCTCCGCGTTGCGTCGATGCAAAAACGCGAAAGCCGCGTTATACAATGTCAAGAACGCGAAAATTCGCATTAAGGAATTGCTTGGACGCGGAGGTGAGATCCGCGTCAGCAACTTTTAGAGAGAAAAAGGGAGACAGGGAGATGTGAGAGAGACGCAGGGAAAGACTGAGAGAGACGCAGAGAATCAGAGAAAGAAAGAAAGGAAAAACAAGGAAAAAGAAGAAGAAAAAAAGAAGGAAAGAAAGGAAGAAAAGAAAGAAAGAAAGGAAAGAAAAGAAAGAAGAAGGGAAGGGGGATGGTCGGTCATGTTGCCGGTGGCGGCCGGAGGTGGCCGGAGGTGGCCGGAGATGGCCGGAAGTGGCCGGAGATGGGTGGCCAAAGCCCCAAGCCCAAATCAATGGTGATGCAAGTGTAGTTGAAATGGTGAAAATGGAGTTTTGAAAATGAGGCTTTGGAGAACGAAGCTATAGCTCGTTAGAAAGAGTATTCCGAGGAGAGGAAGATGGCGTGATTCGTGGTGGTCAAGATGGTGTAGGTGGTGGTAGAGAAGGTGGTGAAGTTGGTGGTGAGAATGAGTTGTTTGGTGTTTCTTGGTGGAAAAGAGGAAGAAGAAGGTGGTGTGGAGGTGGTGTTGTTGTTGGAATGGTGGAGGAGATGGAGGAGGAAAAGGTGGAGGAGTTAGTGGTGGAGATGGGTGGAGATGGTGGGTGGAAAGGATGGGAGAGTGGCCGGCCAAAGGAGGAAGCAAAGGGCTGTTTTGGGCTGCTGTTGGCGTTCTCCGTTGGAGGAAAGGAGGAGGAAAAAATAATGAAAGAGAGAAGGAAAGAAGTATATATATATAAAGGGGAAGTTGGATTATTACAAAATTGCCATTGAGTTCAAATCAAAGAGACTTGCGTCTCCTTAAATAAAATCCGCATCTATAAATGAGATAGACTTGCGTCTAGGCCAAATAGAGCCAGACGCGGAGATGAGGTCCGCGTCCAGGAAAAAATGCGAAAGTTGCGTTTAACAAAAGGGACAAAAGTTATAATGACTTATCAGAGTTGATCTGAAGTGCATTTAATACAGAAAGAATGCGAATCTTTGCATTAAAAATCAGATCTGAGTCTGGTGAGACTCGCGTCTGAAAAAGGAGAGAGAAATGGGAAAAAGAGAAAAGTGGAATATCTGGATAAAATTCCGGTATCTGGGAAAACACCGAAAACTTAAGAAAAACCCAAAAATAAAGTAACTCAGAAAGCTTTCCAAAAATTTCAAAAATAATAAATATTATTTAAAGATTTTTGGTGAAATCAGTTTTTAAAGATTCAATCTCGTTTTTAAAATAAAAATCCTGAAATCAACCGTTAATATCGGCCTACACCGGGTTGGCCGGATTTTGATAAATTCTGAAAAATCTCATAAAAAGTATTTAGATAGAAAATATGATTTTAAGAAATGATATGAAAGCCATTTTTTAGAATTTTTACTCCGTTTGTAAATTAAAAATCCGAGAATCGAGCAGCAGAATTGGTCGACCCCGATTTTGAAGATTTCCAATTTAATTCAGGAAAATTTCAGAAAATCATAGAAAATCTAAAATATTAGAAAATGATGTTTGAAATAGAAATCGGTCAAATCAGAATAGCAGAAAGACCAAATCGAGTAAAACACTAGGATCGGGTTCCCGATTCAGACTAGGGCTGACTCCGAGTCCACGAATCCCAATCCAAGGCAAAACAATCATATAAATAATTCATAAAGAAAACAAATACTGGAAGTAAATCAAAAAATACGATCAGAAAATATGAATACGCAACTAAGTACGTATTCGGGGAACAGGGTGTTACAATCACTTTTGAAAAACTCTTGATAAACTCTCCTTTTGAATGGAAGTATTTTGCTCTAAAACAAGTGGAGAAAAACTCTTAATAGAGTAGGAAAACTAGCTCCAAAACCCACTTAAAATCTTATCTAAAACAGTCCAAGGAACCCCCATTTTATAGGCCAAGAAAAACTAGCCGTTGGGGTCCAATCAGCAGTCTAGACTGCTGTCGGTCGACCGGCCCGGTCGACTGCCAACGGTCATATTTTTGACCGTTGGGGACGTCGGTCGACCCGCCGATGAGGCCTGGATATAGAGAGCAGAACTCTCTGTCGGTCGGCCGACCCGGTCGACCGGGGCCATTTCCAGAGAGCAGAGCTCTCTGGACGGTCGACCGGGTCGGTCGACCGGCCCTCCAGCCAAACAAGGCGTGCACGCTTGTGCACGTCGGTCGACCGCCTCGGTCGATCGACTCCTGGCTCGGTCGACCGGCAGAAGCCAAAACAGAACATTATAGGGATTGAAACTTGATATTTTGACTTAAATAAAATCCCATAAAATCTCTAAAATTATACAAAAATAGGTTCAGTAAAATACTTTGATATACAAACATGTTTGAGTAAAATCAAAACATGCTACAAATATTTTGAACTATTTTTGTAACTTAGAAATTTTGGCTAAAAATAAAATCTGTATTTTTTCAAATAGATTTTTTCAAAACTTCTCCAAATACAAAAACAAGATATTTTAAACACTTTTAAAGCATAGAATGTATGGATAAGATCTATTACACATAAAAGATGAAATATCTATGTTTTTGACAGTAAGCACTAAAATGATTTTGGTTAAAGACATGTATACTTTTGAATACCAAAAATCAAACCGGTATTTTTCCAAAATGAAAACTCTTTAGTATTTTTTCCAAATGAAAATTCTTTTACGAAACACAAATAAATCTTGAGTGTGTGTGTATATGATACTTGAGCAATCCACCAACTATTCTATCCTTTACATTTTATCTAAAACAAAAACAAACCTAGACACAAGTCTTCTCTTGAAGGGCTTCACTTGAAGTCTTCTTCTCCTTCTTGACTTGGTCCAAACTTTGATCCAATGAGCTAGACTCCTCTTGAGAACTTGATGTGGTCTTGATGCATAGGCTCTTGAATCAACACATGTTTGCTCCAAAACTTTAACTTTAAATCCTTTGTTGAAGCTAAACACCTACTAAGATCTTGATCACAAATCCGAGACTAATTAAACACAAGATCATTAGTACTATAACTACATGAGTTAATCATCATCAAAACTAGAGTGACGGGCCTTTGGGCCAACAATCTCCCCCTTTTTGATGATGACAAAACTCATGGAGTTATATATGCATGGATTAAAGTTAAGCTTCATAGAATCTCCCCTTAACTCATGCATAACAATAAACAAATATATATTGCAATAAAGTATATGAAACTAAACAAATATCTATGCATTAACAAGGTGAGAGACAAAAACACAAAATCCAAAATCCTTTTTTCAAAAACTTTTCTCCCCCTTTTTGTTTAAACATTCAAAAACATTCTTTCCATTTTCTAAAACAAGATGCATAAACTACTCAATATATGCAAAAACTCAAATATGCATATATAAACTCAAAATCTTTCTCCCCATTTTTGTCAATAATTAACAAGGGGTAAGACAAAACAAATCAATAAAAAGAATGTATATGCGATATACATTCATGAAGAGAAAGACGCTAAGTTAACTTTCCTACATATATGCATTACATGAAGAAGGGATGACAAGCCCTAACTCACATAACGCATAATTTGCAATGCATAAGAGGAGATGTGAACCTCCCCCTACACACGTGTATCGCATAAAGAAAAGTTGTCAAGCTCCTCAATATAAGACACACTCAACATGAATCTATATGTAGAAGAGATGTTAAGCTCCCCTTGCATATATGAAAGACATATCAAAAATATTTTTAACACAAATTTTTATACCAAATGTAAATAAACAATACAAATTTTGAATTTTTCTTAAATCAATTTGAGATATCACAATATATAGATACCATATGAAATAGGAAATTTGTGATACCAATTGAAATTGAAACATTTTTACATTTTGATATCAATGAAATAAAATACTTTATATATTGATACCAATTTAAATTTAAATTAAATTTTGAAATACCAATTGAAATACATGATAAATTTTGATACCAAATAGGTAAAACATTTGTGATTTCAATTGAAATATAAACCCAATTGAAATACAAAACATATTGATACCAATTGAAAATAATGCATAAGCTTAAAAAATAATCAATCGAGATACCAATTGAAAACAAGATTTAAATTAAGCTTAACATAAACATACTTTGTGCTTTAAACATGTAAATATCTTGTAAATCAATTACAAACAAATCATATATATATATGTATGAAAGGGAATACCAATAGAAATTGATATTATATGAAATGAAGCATACATATATAGAAAACAAAATATGAGTATATACAAAAAAAAATGTCAATTGTGATACCAATTGAAACTATGATGTAAATCAAGTGTATAACTCATAATAAACAACCACCCTTTTCATGCACAAGATAAAAGATATGTAATTTGAGCACACAAGGCATGGTCGCCCATCCGTCCGCCCTTAAAGGGGTTGGTAGAGATTTTCAAAAATAGGAATTTGAAAATATTTTAGTATTGAAAATACTACCAAATGAAGAATACATAACTAGTTAAAAAATAATTTTTGAAAAACTAGTTAAAGATCCTTCAAAACATGAAAGCAAAAACATATGTATCTCACGAAATATACTAAATACACAAAAGGTTGACACTCGAAATCTATAAAGCTCAAAAATAATCATGAAACAAAGTCATGAATAAACAAAGGAAGTGATGTGAGTGTACAATCAATATGTGAATAGCATTTTCCATGAAAATAATCAATTAGGCTCAAAACAAACATGAATATCATTTTATCAAACATGAAAATTCATTTTTCATCTAAAAACAAACTTCTAGGTATATGTATGTTTTTATTCAAAACTAACAATATGCATACATATCCCAAACATAAAAAGAGTCTATATAGTATGTGCATGAAGGCAAGAGACTCAAGGGCATACATGTATATTTATTAGTTTTGAATAAAAGTAACATATAAATGAAGTAAAACATGAAAATAGGCAACTCAAGTGTAAATGAGTGAATCATCAAAACTAAGCTATACATATGAAAGTAATGAGTACAAATGAGCAATGAAGTGCAAACGTATAAGAATCAAATGTTACTCATTACTTGTACACGCATATACACAAGTTTTGATAAAGGGGCTGTTTGGTTGCAAGGAAGTGGGCGGAAGTAAGGAAATAGGGAAGTATAATTGCTCACTTTCCTATCTATCCAAACACTAGAAAAGAAAATAAGAAAACCCTTTTTCCTTTTCTCTTTTCTCTTTTACACAATCATTTCCTCACTTCTAGAGTATTACAGTTAATTTTGTGGTCATGTAAATCTCATTTGTAATAAGTTGTAGCACAAAACAGTTAATTTTTTGATCATGTAAATCTCACTTGCATTCTAATTACAGTCTATTTTTTATTTTTCATAATTAATTTTTATTTTAATATTATTTTACGGTCAACTTTGTGGTCAACTTTTCCAATTCCACTTTCACATTACCATCCAAACACCAGAAAAGACAAAACATTTTCCATATTACACTTCCCAACAACATCCAAACACCGAAAAACTTACTAACTAATTTTCAAGTTCCAAAGGGAATTATTACCACTTCTTTAATTCCTCACTTTCTCACTTCCACCCTTAACCAAACAGGCCCAAAAACTACATCTAAACTAGTATTTACCACATGAAGCACAAAACATAATAAAACTAAAACATGCTAAAAATCATCAAATATAAAAGCATGTAAATAAACTAGGAGTTTTAGAGATAGTTACCAAACCAAATAATTATACTCCAAATCTCCAAAACATGGTGGTCGTCCCACCAAACTTCCTTGATAGCGGTGCATCAAATGTGTTTCCATCAAGTCCATGTGCATCTACCATCATGGCACCAAATCTCTCACGTCGTCATGTGAGAGCCCACACCTACATCAAATACAAGAGGTGGGGATTTTGGTACCCATTTTCTTTTGGTCCACGGGGTTAGCATCTAATGGAACTCAAACATTTTTCTTAGCAAAATAATAGTATCTACTCTATAATAATAAAATTTTGCTAAATGACCTTTGCGCCGCAATGTGTACATTTGTACACTCTAAGATGCATATGTGTGTGAGTGTGATCATGACGTGCAAAGTGTGCGAATGCATGATGTGGGTGATGTACATGAACATTTGGAGCTTGTTTCTTTTGAAACAAGGTTTCTAATCTTTATGGTTAAATGCATATTCGCTCAAAGTTGAGCTCAAACAATCTATTTATTTTTCAAAAATTTAACCTCATTTTATCAATGATTGTGGCATGTAAAGCGTGATGAGAATGAGAATCATTATCCTTTTTCTTTTTAGAAACTTTTTCTTTTTCAACTATTTTTCTTTTCAAATAAGTGTTTTTCATGCAAAGCAATTTCCTTTTATTTTTTACCAAAACAATCTTATCTTTCAAAGAAGTATTTCCTTCACAAAGATCATTCAATTTAGAAAGTAAGGAAATATTCTCATTTTTCAAGCTTTCATTATCTTTTTCAATGCATGCAATTTTATTTTTAAAAGAATCATTTTCTTTTAACAAGCAATCAAAATTATTTTTCATTTTCTTATTGTCCTTTTTAAGCAATTCATGTTTTTCAAGGAGTTGTTGACAAAAAGATGCAAGCTCATCATATGGCATATCAATATCCTCTTCTAGCTCGGATTCGGTAATTATCTCAAGGGGGTTATTCCCTTGGACCATGTAGCATACGTTGGAAGCTCACTTCCAACATCCGAGTCACTCCCCGCATAGTATTGCTCTTGTTCGCCAAGGGAGATGATGGTGTTCCAAACTACAAAAGTCGAATCAAGATTAGCAACCCTACATAAATAATCATTATTTAGGTACTCTTCAAAGCATGGATGGCTTTTGAGTTGCCTCAATATACTTGCTATTATTAACATATGAATTTTTAATGGTAGCAAGATAAACATGAATGTCTAGGCCTTTGAGGTATATAGACATCTTAACCTTCCAAGTTTGGATGTTAAGAATGTCAAAGGTGGGAGGTGACATGAAGTCCATGTGTGTGTAAACAAATATGGTGATTAGCTATAAAATGAGGATCTTTAACTCAAGGTGGTTAGACCCAAATCAAGAGCACTTGGCTCTGATACCAATTGAAATCACCTAGAGGTGAGGGTGAATAGGTGACTAGCTAATCTAATGGTGATTAATGCAGAATTAAAAACTATTTATGCAAACTAAAACTTCTTAAGCTAAACACACCAAGTATAACCTAAGAGTGTAGCCAGATTTCCCGTGAAGGGCTCTGGATTAACTCCTCAAGATTCCTCTAGATAAAAGTTGAGGTGCCGCTTTGGCTCTCTTGATTGAATACAAGTGTGAGCAAACAATCCCCAAGTATAAAACAATTAAGCACAAGGTATATCAAGCATATAAAGATAAAGACAATAAAGCATGCAAGATATTAAGCACAAGGTATATCAAGCATATAAAGATAAAGACAATATAAGCATGCAAGATATAAAGACAATTGAGAGATAGAGAGAGCAATCGCAAACACGGGAGAATTGTTTCGAGATTCGAGCACACTTGCTCTACGTCCCCACCTTCAACACTATGAAGGATTTTCACTAAAATCGATCCCACCGGATCACTCGGTGTTGCAACACCTACAAGCGGGTTTCCACTAGAACTCCTTTGGACTCTATAGTCCCTCTCTTGTTCCCGCAAGAACAACACACCGCAAGCTCGCAAGCTTGCCGAGGCCGCACCTCTACAAAGAGCTCTCACTAGAACTCGAAACACCGCGAACACAGAAGTCCGCCTTCTCAAAGCAAAGATGAAAACTTTGGTGATCACAAAACTTTGATCACCTAAAATCCTCTCATAATAAAAATCCCTATAGGATAGGTATAGCAATGGATAGCTCAAGTGTTTGTGAGAAAAATAAGGATGGAAGTTGTGGTGAAAAACACAAGAAAATCACTTTTGAAAAACTCTTGATAAACTCTCCTTTTAAATGGAAGTATTTGGCTCTAAAATAAGTGGAGAAAACCTCTTAATAGAGTAAGAAAAATTAGCTCCAAAACCCACTTAAAATCTTATCTAAAACAGTCCAAGGAACCCCCATTTTATAGGCCAAGAAAAACTAGCCGTTGGGGTCCAATCAGCAGTCCAGACTGCTATCGGTCGACCGGCCTGGTCGACCGCCAACGGTCATATTTTTGACCATTGGGGACGTCGTTCGACCGGCCGGTCGACCGAGGCCTGGATACAGAGAGCAGAACTCTCTGCCGATCGACCGACCCGGTCGACCGGGGCCATTTCCAGAGAGCAGAGCTCTCTGGACGGTCGACCGGGTCGGTCGACCGGCCCTCCAGCCAAACAAGGCGTGCACGCTTGTGCACTTCGGTCGACCGCCTCGGTCGACCGACTCCTGGCTCGGTCGACCGTGCGGTCGACCGGCAGAAACCAAAACAGAACATTATAAGGATTGAAAACTTAGTATTTTGACTTAAATAAAATCTCATAAAATCTCTAAAATTCTACAAAAATAGGTTCAGTAAAATACTTTGATATACAAACATGTTTGAGTAAAATCAAAACATGTTACAAATATTTTGAACTATTTTTGTAACTTAGAAATTTTGGCTAAAAACAAAATCTGTATGTTTCCAAATAGATTTTTTCAAAACTTCTCCAAATGCAAAAACAAGGTATTTTAAATACTTTTAAAGTATAGAGTGTATGGATATGATCCATTACACATAAAAGATGAATATCTATGTTTTTGACAATAAGCACTAAAATGGTTTTGGTTAAAGACATGTATACTTTTGAATACCAAAAATCAAACCCGTATTTTTTCAAAATGAAAACTCTTAGTATTTTTCCCAAATGAAAATTCTTTTATGAAAACACAAATAAATCTTGAGTGTGTGTGTATATGATACTTGAGCAATCTACCAACTATTCTATCCTTTACATTTTATCTAAAATAAAATCTTAACAAAAACAAACCTAGACACAAGTCTTCTCTTGAAGGGCTTCACTTGAAGTCTTCTTCTCCTTATTGACTTGGTCCAAACTTTGATCCAATGAGCTAGACTCCTCTTGAGAACTTGATGTGGTCTTGATGCATAGGCTCTTGAATCAACACATGCTAGCTCCAAAACTTTGACTTTAAATCCTTTGTTGAAGCTAAAAACCTACTAAGATCTTGATCACAAATCTGAGACTAATTAAACATAAGATCATTAGTACTATAACTACATGAGTTAATCATCATCAAAACTAGAGTGAGGGGCCTTTGGGCCAACAATATACGCAAGGAAAATATCCCTTGTATAAACACTAAGTCTCAATACAGAAAATAAATACAATATACACAAATATTCTAGCATAAAATAAGTATAAGAATCCTGCAAAAGAGGTTAGTGATCATGATAGATAAGGAAATATGGATAAATTAGGAAATAAAGACAAAATAATAAAGATACCTATAATATTATAAATGACGAATCTCCTATTTGTATCCCGTGAAATATCAGGTATTACGATATCTCGGATATCCAACCTACGCATGCAAACCCAAAGTCCTCAGAGACTGATCTAGTGAGTGATAAAATGAAGGAAGGAGTAATAGTATGCTATAATAATATTACAATCACGATAATATATAATACATTATTAAATAACAGTGGTACATTATAGTTATACTAACAATTAGAATATATATACATAATTATTATATTAACACTATGACATTATTATTATCAAGCGTGTTACAATGATGTTATCTCTATAATAATATAAAATATATGATTAAATCAATAATGAAGTTAATCAGGAAAAGTTATATATGCAAATCGATTAACATTATATTATTTTATAACAATTAACAGGTTTTTAATATGTAATATAAAATAAGATACAGATCATTTAATTATACTTAATGAAATTAGTTTGTATCATTAACATATATCAAGTCTTAATTATTTTATATTTACTATTTACACTAATAGTACTAGTATCGAGCAAGTCATGTTATTTATACAAAAATAACAATCAATATCGTCTGATATTTTGATCAATCTCTACCAGTGTCTCATACTATTGGCAGTTCATACCGGAGCCCATACTCCAGTCGAACCTATCTGAACATGGCATACGGGTTCCATTATCTGAACAAGAGGCTAACAAAAAATTAAGTGTTCCTGTCGTCATCATTATTTATGCAGTTTAATTATGTTAATTGAAAACTTAATGGTCAATGAGCTCTCATCGGGTGGGTGTATCCCTTGCATACTGGGGATCACGGTCTTACACAGTGTCCTGACTGCTGAGACCAGGGTCAGCCCGCTAAGGCTATAATTGAAAACAGAAAATAGTACTGTCGGTAGCCAACACTAACCCATCCCCTGCTGTGGGATGTATTATGGATCCAGGATATCTACCCGATAAGACCTAGTCAACTGGCAAGTCTATCCCCTCCCCATTTTATAATTATTATAATTGAAATTACACAATAAGTCAGGAACAATAACAATGCATGTAGCATGTAACAAAATAACAGAACATGAGCATTCTTTGTATCACTGTACAAGATAACAAGAATCGAGAGATGTGAGATTCTCGAGGTGGGCCCCGTGGATACTAGAGGTGGCTTCTACGTGGCACTTAGTTCTACACATTGAATATCAATAGAAAGTATGTCTGGTAACAAGAGTTTCATATCAATCCAGTGATACAGGAAACGATCATGTGTTGTATTCAGGAAGCATGCATGTAACAGTTATATAGGAATATTCAAGGAACTACAGTCCATGTAACAGGAATATATGAACAACCAGAGCATGTAAATATCCATGTAATAAGAAAGTCATATCAGTATTAACGATACAGGAAATATGCATGCCATATACTCAAGTGTGTTTGCGTACCAATGATATAAGAATATGAAACTACAGTGTCTAGTGTAACAGAGTATCTGTGTAACAATGATACAGGTACATGAAAGATTAATGTCTGGTGTAATAGTTAATTCGTGTCACAATGATACATGAATATGAAATAGCAGTGCTTGCACTCATAACACATAGTAATGTGCATTAATAGTGAAATATAAATATGAAATAAAAGCGTCATGTATCACAGTGTTTGTTATCACGAGTATGGTAACAATGACAATATACGGGTGATATTTTTAATATGATCATGTGTCAATATATCAATATTTGATACATGACATGATTGATATTATAAAATAATTATTTACAAATATCTTATTTTCAAACTCTTCACAACTATATTAAAATTATCAATTCATTATTATTAGGATTTATTTGTCAATAGTCCAATAATTACTCAAAATATAGATAAATTATCTATATTTTTTATTAAATCAAGAATCATTATTTATTTAATGTGATTTAAAAAGCAATCTTGTATATTTTAATTACAGTAACTTATCAATAATTATAATTTATTAAATAATTTTTACAGTGATTTACCGATAATCATGTTTTATTTGATAAAGCAACTCATTTCATTCAACATGAAAAAATATAATTTAAAATCAAAACACTCACATAGTTGTTACATGAATGTAGCTCGTCATTCTACGATCTCAACGGCTTGAGAATCGTTCAGATCGGACTCTAGATACTCAAGTTATCGCCCGAAAACTAAAAGCATTAAAAATAGGTTTAAAATGAATTTATAATGTTTAAAATACAATAAAACTTATTTAATAGGTGGTTTTATGAAAACTTACCTTTCTTTAATTTAGAAGCAGGTTTTGTTGGCCCAGAGGCCCTTCACTCTAGTTTTGATGATGACTAACTCATGTAGTTATAGTTTACTAATAATCTTGTGATATTTAGTTTCAGATATTTGACCAAGATATTAGTAGGTGATTAGCTTCAACAAAGGTGTTTTGGAGCTTTCACATGGTGATTCAAGAGCTCGAGCGTCAAGTTCATCTAGCACTCGGTTGGAGTCAAGCTCGGTGGATCACGTTTGGATCGAGTCGGCTTGGAGACAAAGTTCTACAAGAAGACTTCCTTTGTATTTAGTTTAAGATTGGTTTAGATCTTGTGTTAAAGGTAGATAGTGTATATGCTCAAGTACACAATACACACACACAAGTTTCATGTTTTGGTTTTTAGTTTTTTGTTTAACCTATATTGGATTTCATGTCAAAACATAGATATAAATATTTACATGTATATTGGATTCTATCCATATACAACATGCTTTAAAGATGTTTCAATATCATGTTTTTATGCTTACATGTGTTTTGGAAAAATCGGATTTCCATTTCAAAAATTCAAGTTTTGAAAAATACAGTTTTTGTTTTAAGGCAAATTTTCTATCTCACAAAAATGGTTCAAATAGTTTGTAATATGTGTTGAATCTTTGTCACACATATTTGTATTTCAAAGATATAATAAGAACTGATTTTTGTGATATTTATGTGATTTTATGGGATTTATTTGAAGTTAAAAGTCGAGTTTTCATATCCCAAATTAGTTGGACTGGCTGTCTGCGGTCGACCGGTCCGGTCGACCGACGTGCACAAGCGTGCACGCCAGCTTGAGCTGGTGGGCCGGTAGATCGGGACGGTCGACCGTCCAGAGAGCTCTGCTATCTGGAAATGGCCCGGTCGACCGGGACGGTCGACCGGCAGAGAGCTCTGCTCTCTGTAACCAGTCTCGGTAGACCGAGCCGGTCGACCGGAGGGCTCAACGGTCAAAAATATGACCGTTGGCCGGTCGACCGCCCGGTCGACCGGAAGGGCAAATTTGCCTTTTCCAGCTGCCAACGGGCAGATTTGAAAAGGGGTTATAAATATCCTATTTCTTGAGCTGATTTAAACAAGTTTTTCAAGAGCTAAAATTCTCATTCTTTCTAGTGTTTATACACAAGTTTTCAAAAGAGTTTTTAAGCCAAAAAGATTTATCTTTATTTGTTTTAAAGGGTTGGAAAAATCAAGAAAGGGAGAAGTCTTTGGGATTGTTTTTTATCTTCATTTTATATCCATTCTAGAAGTTTTTTCAAGAGTTTTTCTTTGTGTTTTTGATTTCCAAACTCTTTATTTCTCACACTTGAGCTTATCTATCTATCCTATCTATATGATCTTATTTTTTGTGGGAAATTGGTTTGTGGTTGAGAGAGACCACCAAGTTGTATCCTTCCATCTTTGTGATATCCCTCTAGTGAGAGGTGATAGTGTTGATATCCCTCAAGTGTGAGGTGATTGTGGAAGTGGTGTTTTGTATCCCTCTAGTGAGAGGTGAAGATTGTGTTGGAATCCCTCAAGTGTGAGGTGATTGTATTTGAGTGGCTTTGAGCCCTATCCCTCTAGTGAGAGGTTGATTATTGTTTGGCTTAGTGCCTAACCCTCATTTGTGAGGTTGATATTGTTGATTTGTGCCTTGCCTCTAAGTATGGAGGTTGTATTGTTGGAGAGAGAAGTTGTGTACTCCCAAGTTGTATTTGCCCAAAATCCTCCGTGGAGGTTTTCTGTGTGGGAAGTCCTGTGTGGACGAGTTAGTGGAAATCTTTCTGTGTGAAGGCGGGGACGTAGAGCTGTGTGCTCGAACCTCGAAACATATCTCGGTGTTTGCGTTTGATCCACTTTCTCTAACTCTCTCTTACTTTGTGCATTGCATCATATTGTCATATCTTATATGCTTGTGTTTGTTTGTGTGTGCCATACTTGTGTTAACCAAGAGAGCTTCATATAGCACCTCAACTCTTATTCAGAGGAATCAAGAGGAGTTAGTTCAGAGCCTTTCACCGGGAATTCGGCTACACTCTTTGGTTACACTAAGTGTGTTTGCAATTAAGTTTTTAATTCTGTATTATTTATCATAGATTAGCCTTACACCTATTCACCCCCCTCTAGGTGTACTTTCAATTGGTATCAGAGCCTACGCTCCTGATATTAGGTTTATCCACCTAAGAGTGTGATCTTGGTTAGCTAATCTAGATTTGCATTTGCACACTTATATTATTAACACACACTCATGGATTTCATGACCCCTCCTATGTTTGATGTTTCTAACATCGACGTATGGAAGATTAAGATGAGTATGTATCTCAAGACCATAGGTTTGCATGCTTTTCTTGCCGCTACCAAGAAATCCTATCATGATAATAGCAAGCATGTAGGGGCTAATGCACAAGCCCTTGAGGCACTTAGAAGCATGCTCAACAAAGAATATCTTATGATGGTTTCTCATTGTGATTCCGCTTTTGCAGTGTGGAACACTTTGACCTCCGCCAAGCTTCAACTGACGAATATTGTGGAGGATGAATCTAGTGGAAAATCTGAGTAACATTGCTACATTGTCCAAGGGAATGACTCCCTTGAGGTAAACTCGGAAGCTCAATTATATGATGATGATGCTAGTTCTTCTAGTAATGATTATATTGATGCCCATGCTTTAATGAAGAACTATCTATTGTGTGTGAAAAATTGCTTGAAAAATATAATCTTTTGAGAAAGAAAAGCTTTGGACTAAAAGAAGAAAATAAGGATTTGTGTTCAAAACTTGATTTGACTTTGTAAGAGAAGGTTGAGATTTCAAATGAATGTGACTCCTTGAAAACCCAACTTGATCTTGCCCTAAAAGAAAATGAATTTTTGAAAAACAAAAATGATTGTAATGAAGTTTTAAAGAAAAATAAAGTTATATCTTCAAAACTTGATTTTGTTATAAAAGAAAATGATTCTTTGAAAAATAAAATTATTTCTATTTCAAAGGATTTAGATTTGTTTTCAAAGAAAAATACTACTTTGCAAAATATTATTGATACACATGTTTGCCATGCTAGTGTAGCTTCACCATTTACCTTACCTATTGCATGCATCTCTTCTTCCATGATTGAAAATGATATTTGCTTGTTATAGAAGAATATTGATTGTTTGGGTTCCACTTTGAGCCATTGTGCCATGAACCACACACGTTTGGAATCTATGTTTCGAAAGAAACATGTTCCTCCTATGCTTGCACACAAACCACGGCATACACATGCTTCCCATGTTCACACTCATAACACAATGTATGCTCATGTGTACACATGTACACATTGTGGACGTAAGGGCCACCTTACTAAGTTTTGTTATGATAGGATACATGATTCAAATTTAGCAAATAATTTTGTTTGGGTTAGGAAAGGAGCTAACCCCCATGGACCCAAAAGAGTATGAGTACCAAAGATCATTCCTATTTTATTTGATGTAGGTGTGGGCTCTCACTTAACGTGAGAATGATGGTGCCTTGAGGTGGATGCGTTCCGAGCTTAAAGATGACAATTTGGATGCATCACTTTCAAGGAGAGTTTGGTGGGAAGACTACCTTGGTTTGGAGATATGGAGATGTGCCCTCTCAGTTTTGGTAACGATCTCTAACTCTCATTTATATTTGCATGCTTTTCATGTCATTGATTTTTAACATGTTTTGATTACTATGTTAAATGCCATGATAATTAGATTAGTGATATACATAATTAGTATTTGAGATACACCCATGTTTTATATGGAGCATTATTTTTGTATACTCACTTTAGTTTAACTATTATGTATATCCTAATTCTAACACATGTGCATTTACCATAATGATCATATGAGATTTGTTTTGATTTTTGCACTTCATGATTTGATTACATGTTTAGATGTTAGTTTTCATTAAACTTAGGTATATACTTGTACAACTAGTAAACCACAAATATATTATTATATGTTTGTGCCTAAATGCTCATCTGTACCCATTAGATGTACTAGTATAGCCTACTTTTGATGATTCATGCATTTTGACTTGTATTCTCTATTTTTTTTACATGTTTTTCATGTTTGTGTTTAAACTTCATGTATATGTCTATTTTGTCTAAACTAATAGTTATACATATACATCCTTGAGCCACTTGCCTTCATGCATATATTTTTGTGGACTCATTCATATTTGGATATGTATGTATACTCTAGTTTGTACAAAACATACATATGCCTTGAAGTTGTATTATTGAAAATTAAATTTTAATGATTTTCGTGTTTTCGTTTATAAAGGAATTTCACATTGAGCTTATTGCCTATTTTCATGACTTTGTATTTTACATTATACTTATACACTCACATCATTCTTGTTTACTCATGATTTATTTTCATGATACTATATGTGCTTATAGACCTTGAGTGTTTGATGATCATGTGATTTTCATGTTTCATGGATATTCTCTTGTTTTATTCCTTACTTGAAGGATTTCGTACTAGTTTTCAAGATTATCATAAAACTAGTTGCGGTATTCTTCTTTTTGGTAGAGTTTTTCAAACACATTATATTTTCAAACTTATTTTTGAAAACTCCTACCCTTTAATGGGCGGTTGGATGGACGATCATGCCTTGTATGCTGATATTGAAAATCAATTTAAACTTGTGCATGAAATGGGTGGTAGGGAGTATGAGTTATACACTTAATTCTCATTGTGTTTTCAATTGGTATCACAATTGATATCTATTTTGTATACTCGTATTTGTTTTTATATATGTATGCTTAAACTTCAAATAGTATCAATTTCAATTGTATTTACTCTTTTCATACATATATATATGTGTTTTAATTGTGCTTACTGTATCTTTATATCTTTGAGCACAAATTTTGCCATGCTAAACTTGATTCTTTAATGACAATTATTTTTCAATTGGTATCTTATACAAGCTTATGCATCGTTATCATTAGTGTTTCATAAAGGGGAGAAAATTCATATTTTACCTTTCAATCGGTTTTGTTTATATTTTAGTATCTTACTTCCACTCTTTATGTTAAAAAATGATATCTTAGTTTTCATTTGGTTTCCTATACTCCTAATGAAAATTATTTTCAATTAGGTATATGTTTAACCAAAAGATTGGTTCATGTTTTTCATATTGGTATCAAAAGTGTAAAATATTTTCAATTGGTTTTTACAATTGGTATCAAGACTTCCTATATGTTTATATCTTTCTATTGATATCAAATTTTAGTTGGTTTCTTCAAAATGTTTTGTTTATTTTCAATTGGTATCATAACTTGATATCATGATATTTCTATGTATACCTTCATGCTAAATTGATACATTTTTCAATGGGTATCATAATGTTTTGATTTGTATTGCTTATATGCAAGGGAAGCTTCACAGCTTCTCTATATATATATATATATATATATATATATATATATATATATATATATATATATATATATATATATATATATATATATATATATATATATATATATATATATATATATTCATGTTGAGTGTATGTCATATTAAATTAATTGACCTTTCTTGGTATGTAGTACACGTGTGCAGTAGGAGCTTCACATCTCCTTTTATACATTGCATATTATGCTTTATGTGGTTAGGGTTTAGTCATCTCTTTTCATATAAATGCATGTATACAGGGGGAGTTAACTTCACGTCTCTCCTCTTCATGAATGTATATAGCATATATACCTTTTTTGTTTGATTTATGCAAAAAGGAAGAAAAATATTATTTATGCCCTTTATTGTTTGTACCCCTTTATTAATGAGTTGATAAAAGGGGAGAGATATTTTGGAGTTTTATATGCATATGTGTTTAAGTTTGTTATCTTTTACCATTGATATAAAAAGCTTATTTTGTTGGTATTGGTATCAAGAACATCTTTTGTTGTTGTTTTGTTGGTATCAAAAGCTTTTATTGGTATTAAGAGTAACATTTATTTAAGAACATGTTTATTTTAAAATTTGGTATCAAGAGCATGTTTTATTTCATTGGTATCAAATATCATGTTTATGCATATTTATGATGAGCATTCATTGAATATCTTTATGTTTATTGCTATGCATGAGTTAAGGGGGGCTTCTATGAAGCTTAACTTTAATCCATGCATATATAACTCCATGAGTTTTGTCATCATCAAAAGGAGAGATTGTTGGCCCAGAGGCCCTTCACTCTAGTTTTGATGATGATTAACTCATGTAGTTATAGTTTACTAATAATCTTGTGATATTTAGTTTCAGATATTTGACCAAGATATTAGTAGGTGATTAGCTTCAACAAAGGTGTTTTGGAGCTTTCACATGGTGATTCAAGAGCTCGAGCGTCAAGTTCATCTAGCACTCGGTTGGAGTCAAGCTCGGTGGATCACGTTTGGATCGAGTCGGCTTGGAGACGGAGTTCTACAAGAAGATTTCAGTTTGTATTTAGTTTAAGATTGGTTTAGATCTTGTGTTAAAGGTAGATAGTGTGATATGCTCAAGTACACAATATACACACACAAGTTTCATGTTTTGATTTTTGGTTTTTAGTTTAACCTATATTGGATTTCATGTCAAAAACATAGATATAAATATTTACATGTATATTGGATTCTATCCATATACAACATGCTTTAAAGTTGTTTCAATATCATGTTTTGTGTTTACATGTGTTTTGAAAAAATCGGATTTCCATTTCAAAAATCCAAGTTTTGGAAAATACAGTTTATGTTTCAAGGCAAATTTTCTATCTCACAAAAATGGTTCAAATAGTTTGTAATATGTGTTGAATCTTTGTCAAACATATTTGTATTTCAAAGATATAATAAGAACTGATTTTTATGGTATTTATGTGATTTTATGGGATTTATTTGAAGTTAAAAAGTCGAGTTTTCATATCCCAAATTAGTTGGACTGGCTGTCTGCCGGTCCACCGGACCAGTCACCGTAGTAGTAGTCGGTCGACCGGTGCGGTCGACCGACGTGCACAAGCGTGCATGCAAGCTTGAGCTGGTGGGCCGGTCGATCGGGACGGTCGACCGTCCAGAGAGCTCTGCTCTCTGGAAATGGCCCCGGTCGACCGAGACAGTCGACCGGTAGAGAGCTCTGCTCTCTGTGACCAGTCTCGGTCGACCGATCCGGTCAACCGGAGGGCTCAACGGTCAAAAATATGACCGTTGGCCGGTCGACCGGAAGGGCAAATTTGCCCTTTCCAGCTGCCAACGGGCAGATTTGAAAAGGGTTATAAATACCCCATTTCTTGAGCTGATTTAAACAAGTTTTTCAAGAGCTAAAATTCTCATTCTTTCTAGTGTTTATACACAAGTTTTCAAAAGAGTTTTTAAGCCAAAAAGATTTATCTTTATTTGTTTTAAAGGGTTGGAAAAATCAAGAAAAGGAGAAGTCTTTGGGATTATTTTTTATCTTCATTTTATATCCATTCTAGAAGTTTTCCAAGAGTTTTTCTTTGTGTTTTTGATTTTCAAACTCTTTATTTCTCACACTTGAGCTTATCTATCTATCCTATCTATAGGATCTTATTTTTTATGGGAAAATTGGTTTGTGGTTGAGAGAGACCACTAAGTTGTATCCTTCCATCTTTGTGATATCCTCTAGTGAGAGGTGATAGTGTTGATATCCCTCAAGTGTGAGGTGATTGTGAAAGTGGTGTTTTGTATCCCTCTAGTGAGAGGTGGAGATTGTGTTGGAATCCCTCAAGTGTGAGGTGATTGTGTTTGAGTGGCTTTAAGCCCTATCCTTCTAGTGAGAGGTTGATCATTGTTTGGCTTAGTGCATATCCCTCATTTGTGAGGTTGATATTGTTGGTTTGTGCCTTGCCTCTAAGTGTGGAGGTTGTATTGTTGTAGAGAGGAGTTGTGTACTCCCAAGTTATATTTGCCCAAAATCCTCAGTGGAGGTTCCCTGTGTGGGAAGTCCTGTGTGGACGAGTTAGTGGAAATCCTTCTGTGTGAAGACAGGGACGTAGAGCTGTGTGCTCGAACCTCGAAGCATATCTCGGTGTTTGCGTTTGATCCACTTTCTCTAACTCTCTCTTACTTTGTGTATTGCATCATATTGTCATATCTTATATGCTTGTGTTTGTTTGTGTATGCCATACTTGTGTTAACCAAGAGAGCTTCATATAGCACCTCAACTCTTATTCAGAGGAATCAAGAGGAGTTAGTCCAGAGCCCTTCACCGGGAATTCGGCTACACTTTTTGTTACACTAAGTGTGTTTGCAATTAAGTTTTTAATTCCGCATTATTTATCATAGATTAGTCTTACACCTATTCATCCCCCCTCTAGGTGTACTTTCAGGTTTGGGTTGCTAACGGGTTGGGTTTAGATCCAATAACCCAGAACAACTAACTTAAGTAAATAGGTTTAATGGGTTTAAATCCATAAGGATCCAATAAGAGAGAGAGAGAGAGTGAGTGAGTGAACGAGGGAGAGAGATATAGGAGGGAGGCAGGAGGTGGCGTTCAGCGGTGGCGGAGGCTGCTGGCATGCAACGGCGGTTAACTGGTCGATGGTGTCTGGCCGGCTACTAGTGATAGGGGAGAAAAGGAAAAGAGAGGGAGAAAGAGAGAGAAAGCGAGAAAAAAGAAGAGAGAGAAAGAAGTAAGGAGGAGATACAACAGTTACGATCATGTAGTGACGACACCAGGCCGACGGCGGAGGTCGGACGGAGGTATAGGGAACCACGACGGTGCTGGGGATAACTCGACGGTGGATCTGGGCATGAAGGTGGAGGAAGAGAGAGGGTCATATATATAGATAGATAGATAAAGAGATAGATAAAGGAGAGAGATAGAAAGAAAAAGAGAGTAGGTGAGGGAGGAGTGGCGAAGAGAGAGTGGCCAGCATCGGTCTACGGCAGCCTGGACGACAGTCGTGGCCACATGGGCAGAGGGACTAAGAGAGAGTGATGACAGAGAGCGAGTGTGAGACTGAGAGGGGAATAAAGAGAGTTCGAGAGAGACTGAGAAAAAGAGAAGGAAAAAGAAAGATTTAATGAAGGGGGAGAGAGAGAGAGGAGAGATCGGTTTGGTGGGCGGTGGCTTAAAGGGGAAGAAAGAGCAGGATTAGGGGAGAAGAAATGTAATTAATATTATTTAAGTAATATTATTTGATTGGGTCAAAATTTGACTAGCTCTGAACGGTTCTCAAAAAATTTGTAAAATAAAAAATATTATCAGGAGGAATAATGTGGAGTCAGATTCAAGAAATTCAGTTTGATTTGCAAATTAAAAATTTTAGAATTGATCGGTGATACCAGTCGACACCGGATTGGCTAGTTTTTTTGACTAACTCAGAAAAATCTTCAAAATACATTAAAGTAGAAAATATAATTTTGAGAAACAATATAAAAGTAGATTCTTGAAATTAAATTCCTTTGTGATTTAAAAATCCTAGAGCTGATTATCGGTATCGGTCGATCCCGAATTCAGAGATTAATCAAAATAATCCAGAAAATTTTTAGAAAATTCTGAAAAATCTAAAATATTCGAAAATAATATCTGAAGCTGAAATTGGTTCAGTCTGACTACCATAAAAATCAAATCAAATATGGACATTGTATCAGGTACTGATACTGTAACACATACATCTAGGGCCGAGTGTTACACTTCTACGCACCTTATAAAAAAATTCATCCTCGAAATTTCAATTCAGGTGGGAGAAAACTATTTACAGCTCCTGACCCTGGATGTTATAGGCCTATTATGCTTCCGCTGCGCTACCCTGTAACACTCCGTTCCCAAAATACGCACTTAGATACGTATTCTGATTTTTCAATCATATTTTTGATTTAGTTTTCATATTTATTTATTTTATAATTATTTATGTGATTATTTTGTTTTGGATCTGGATTCGTGAACTCGGAGTCACCCCTAGT
This sequence comes from Agave tequilana, assembly GCA_038442645.1. Taxonomy (NCBI): domain Eukaryota; kingdom Viridiplantae; phylum Streptophyta; class Magnoliopsida; order Asparagales; family Asparagaceae; genus Agave; species Agave tequilana. Next base: position 32,888 of record JAVJIF010022298.1, read on the forward strand.
CTGAATCCGGGACCCAATCATAGCATACTGATCGATTTGGTCTTTTCGCAGATTTGACGGATTTTAGTTTCAAACATCATTTTTCAATATTTTAGAATTTTCATGATTTTTCAGAATTTTTCACAATTATTTTTATAAAATCTCCAAAATCAGGATTGATCGGTACCGCTGATTAATTCTCTAATTTTTAAATTTCAAACGGAGTCAAATTCTGAAAATCGCTTTCACATTTCTTCTTAGAATAATATTTACTGGCTTAATGCATTTCTTAAAATTTTTCTAAATTTATCAAAATCTAGCTAGATTCAGTGTCGATAGATATCGATGATAGATTTTCGAATTTTTAATTTGAAAATAAAATTGAATTTCTTGAATTCGATCTCACCATGACATTCAGTATAATATTTTTTATTTTTGAGAATTTTTGGGTAGCTTTTTGAGATACTTGATTTTCAGGCGATTCCTGTATTTTTTCGAAAATTTTCCGCATCCGCGACCGAATCTGGGTAATCTATCATTCTAATTATTTCTATTTTTTTCTTCCAATTACTTTTATTCCTTTTTTCTTTTTCTTCCTTCCTTTTCCTTCCTCTATATTCTAAAACCGTCTCATTCTTCTATTACATTCAACACCCTTCCATCAAAATATCTCCTCCAGAATATCCCAACGCACTCATCACACCCTTTCCATCACCAAGGCCGGTCATAACTCCCTCTCCCATCACCATTACACAAAAAAACCCTAACCCTAATCCCTTTTCTTTCTCCTTTAACTCCAACTCCAAACAAATCCTTTTCCTTCCCTTTCCTCTTCATTTCTCCATCAAAACCCTAATCACTACTAACTTCTCCTTCATCTCCATCACAACCACAACAACTACAACCTCTTCAACTTCCTACCATCATCTTCTTCCTCTTTCATCTCCATTTATTCCACCACAACTCCAAAACTCCACCATACAAACCACCATCTCCTTTACCTTCTCCAAAACTACCACCACCACTAAACCTTCCACAAAACCACGACCCCACCATCTCCTTCAGGTCCGGCCACTACCTCAAGCCCTAGGCCAGCCATCCCCTCTCCGATGACGTCTCTGGTGACCATTCCGATGACTATCTCGGCAATAACACCACCATCTTATTCAATATCAACTCCACCACCATTTCAACGCCTCCATCACCACCACCTTTTCTATTTCTCTTTCCACCACCATCATCTTCACTCTTACCACCACAAAATCACCACCATCACCACTACTTCAACCTCCAACATCATCATCATCATCTCCATCACTTTTCTTTTCACTGCACCTTCAAAATCCATCTCCATTATCTTCACCAACACCACCACCAACACCATCACCCTTCCATTCTCCTCTCCCTCCTCCTCCTTGGGCCGGCCACCCCCTTGGCCTCCTCAAGTGGTGGCGCACCACCCTAGGGCCAGCGGCCACCAAGGGTCAAGCCCTCGTTCGCCTCTCGCTTTGGTGTTTTCCTGTTACGAAGTTTTTGTGCATAGTGATTAGTCTCTAAAATTGCATATTTCATACCGCATCTTCACAAATTCTGTTAATAATATATCTCTCGTATGTTTCTAGGTCCATGGCATGAAATGAAGAAAAAGCCCAAAATCTCATTCATTTGGTGATATTTAAACCCTACAAATATAGCCATTGACTTTTAGAAGCTAGATCTGCCAAATCTGGAAGCGTATTTCGACAAACCGATAGGAGGTACAAAAAGTGGGCAGCATGAGGCTGCACACCCTAGCGCGGCGCGTACAGCCCAGAAGGGCCTCGAAAATGCGGCAAAATCCGTGTTTCCGCGGCCTTATGGTGAGGCCACGTGTCGAACTTCGACGCATGGACCGTGATGCCTCTCTGGTGCCCCCTTTGCCTATAAATACCCCAGGTTTTTCATAACAGTGAGGAGGAGAGTTTTTAGGATAGGTTTTCTCCCATTTGTCTAGTTTAGTTTTTCTTTTTCTCTCTTTGTTTCTCATTTCTTTTGTAGACCATGTAATAAGGAAGAGACTGATACATGGGATGAAAGTTAGGGTTCTTGTAATGGAGGGTGACAATCTATGAAAAGTTATCTCTTTATCTCTAATTGTTTTCGTCTCTCTAACTCTTTACATGCTCAGCTTTTTCTCTCATGGCAATTAACCACTAACCACTAACTTGCTAACTTCTTACTTGATAATCCATATGAATCTAATAGCTTCTACTTGGCCTTGCTCTTGCAAGAGCCATTGATGGCTCATGATGATGGATTCTAATACTGTAACATCTAACACTCTAACAAGCTACTATTACTTTATTCCATTCTTCCTTTAGTGTAATTTTGATGGTTTAATTGTAACTTGCTCTTGTTTATTGAGTTTGGATGTGAAAGTGATCTTATGGGTCATACTTTGAAAAGCTCTTGAACCAATGACTAGTGTTGGCTAAGGATACATGTGAGGCAACTATCACTAAGAGGTTAGCATATTGGTGGAGCAATTAGTAGTTAGTAGCCATTGATTTTCTTTCTATTTTTACCTTGTTTTAGAAATAAATACATAAATCACAAATATCTTTTCTTCTATGTTTTCCTCTTCTTTGTTTCTACAGTATTCTTTTCTTCTCATTTTTTGTTTTGTTTTCTTTTGATTCTTTCAAATATTGAAGAATACTTAACATACACGTGAATATACCGGTAAAGCTTCTATCGCTTTCCGTCCATGTGGATTCGACCGGTTTAGCCACCATGCTATAACGAAAGTATCGAGAAAGCCAAAGCACACACACTTTTTAAAACAACACTTTTTATGCATGATTTCCCTCGATCAAATTTTAGCGTCATTGTCGGGGATGAGAACGGTTTGATCTCATATTTTGTTAACCTTTCTTCTTTATTTTTGGTGCGAAGATCAAATTTTAAGTATTGCAGAAGTCCACACTTGCTTGCATCTCCTTGCTCAAGAAAGCAGGGAGCAAGTGCCTCAAAAATTTTATGTGGTTGGGTAAGTCTTTGTATATTGCTATCTCCTGCTGTTATTTTTCTGTTTATATTACCTGTGCACTGTAATAATTTAAAGAATTAAAATACGGTAATTGAATGTTTTAAAACGATTTAGACATTTCCATCTAGGCACGTGTCAATTTTCATTCCAATATACTGTATTTTGTTCTTTTGTTGTAGTGATTTGGACCAAGGTGTACATATTACATTGCATGTAGTTAGGACAAATACGTGGGTGATTTACTCGCTTTGTGTGTTCATTCTTATCTATATTGCACACTTGCACGAATCGGACTTAAGAGCAAAACCCAATATAAGATAATGTGGGGAAGTCATTGCCCTTCATTTACCTACAAGTCACCTCCCCACTCACACAACCCAAGCTTAATAAAAATTGATAGACGTTGGCTCCTAGAGACATATCGAACTCATTTAAGAAATTGACCTAAGGGGAAGTTGTTAGAAGTTGACTCTTGTCAAATCGGTGTCGAAGGTTGGGGATTGAGAGGCGAAACTTCAAAGAATAGTGGTTTGGTATAATTAGACCCGTTACTCCAGCACGGACACCTCCCACTGATCTTTTCCCTACCTAATTGATTAACTTGTGGTCAAATTGGGACAGTGTACCCTCCGTGGACAGTCTAACCAGTTAGGAGTCGTCTAGGTCTAAGTCAACCCTAGCATAGGCTTGTTTTTTTTCTTTTCTTTTTTTCTTTATTTGTTTGTTTGTTTGTTTTTCTATTTTTTTGTAAATTATGAAATGGATTTCAACAATAACATTTTTTTCAATTCTAATATGAATCCATTTTTCACTTTGATCTCATTTGACTCGGATAACTCCGGCACGGTATGTACAACATGAACCAACTATATATGTCAGATTGAAATTATCCGACTCAATATGACCCATATCCTCAATCCTATGACTATAATTTTCAAAATAATTTTCACTCTTCACAGATTCAATAGGGATTCATCCTCCCGAGTCAAATTTTCAACCACTTTGTCCACCATCTTTTTTCCTATTTTTTGCTTCACATGCTTTTTTTTTCTGAACCACCAATTGAAGAAAAATTAGAGGTACAAAAGAATATAGAAGCCATGTTTGAGTCTCAATAACAAAATTTTCAAAACATGTTGGACTCATCATTTCAACAAAAATTTCAAGAGTCATACTCATCTTTTCAAGTCCCACTAATTCAAAATGAACAACCATCAGTTCTGAACATGAGTATAGATCTCTTGCGCGAGTCCGAGCAATAAACTTAATATTTGATAGACTCATAATTTCACCACAATTTTCAAAATCAACTTCCATACTCACCTTTTTAAAAGAACTGATTACAAAGCGTATAAAAGACATAATTCAGACCCAAAATTTTAGTACCGACCTATCAGTAGGTTAGACTCAATAATGAGTGAATTGATCAATGAGAATGAGGAAAATTTTTCTTATCAGCATTTAACCAATCCTTGTATCATTGACTCTATTGATTGGATCCAAGAATCATGTTATTTTGGAAACCAAGATTCAATTTCAGCACACCCATTTGAACTTCACCAAACTCCAAGTTTTGAAAGTCACATTGACATTTTGGCAAGTTGTCCCTTTTCTGAAATTGAAATTGAACACGAAGGTAATCCTGAACCTCATGTTGGTAATTCCATTTCACTTTTTCATTCAATAATGACTCCAGTATCTTTACTAGATTTTTTTTTCATATTCTTGAGTCAACGTTAAATTCTGTATCAGTACACCGTGAAATTCAATCACCAATATCTTATGATCACACTTCATTGATGGGGAAAGTGTGTGAACCAATTTTTTGGTTTGGACCCCATTTTTGAACCAATTACGACTCTCACTTTTGAATCCAAACTTGATCTAAGTCACATTCTTGAGTCGGTATTAGTTCCTGTTCCATTTGAGCCCAAATCATTCATCTTCCACATTCACACTTCATTGTTGGATAAGGATGTTGAACAAAATGACTTAGCAATTATTTTTGAAAATTGAAAATTGGTTGGGGATAATCTTTTAAATAAGCCCATACAGTCCATCATTCTATTAATGGGTTATATTAGAAAGGTCATTGGTGGGTTCCTTCGAGATCCATAATATTTGGATTGGGCCGCATTTCGTGGGCCAATCAGATCACCACCGGAACCACCACCATGAGGTAATTTCTCCTTCCCTTTCAATTTGTTTCATCCATATACACATTCATGATGCATTGAAGACAATGTATGAGATAAGTATAGGGGAGGGTTTACGAACATAGTTTGTTTTAAACTTTCTTTCTTTTACACTTCTTTTTAGAAATTTTTAGATTTTTTCTTTGTATAAAAACTCTTTTCTTTTCTTTTTAAAATTTTTTTGAAATAAGAGAAATAGTTTTGATTTATTGTTAAGAAAATTGAGATTATCTTAGAAATTAGAAAGACTTAAAATTATGAATTTTTAAACCGAGTCAAAATAATAGAAATTATTTAAATTTTAGGATAAGAAAGTAAGATTGAAAAGATAATTTGATCTTGAATTTTTTGCTTTAGATATATGCAATTCACACATACACAATTTTTTGGGATTGAAAAATGTACTAAAAATGTCATATATATATATATATATATATATATATATATATATATATATATATATATATATATATATATATATGATAATAAAATCACTTATTGAAGCTGGGCAGTTATGCCTCAGGAAGCATGATTATTCATGCCTAAAATTGTGGACAAAAACAAAATAATCCTCTTTAATTTTATGGCCTTGTTTACTCGAGTCCTCAAGTCCTTTAGCCAGTTCTTTTTCAAATTTGTCATATCACTTTATCTGATTCCCTAAAACCATCTGTTTTGAGAGTAACTGGCTTAAGGCTCACTACCTAGGTAAGCTAGAAAGCCTAAAAAAAATTAAGGGAAGAAAAATATATATTTGATATAATAAATGGCATGAAAGTTAGAGTCGATATCCTAAAAATCTTCACAGTTCACAAAGTGCATATTTTCTAAGAGTTTTTATGAAAGATCAAAGAATTGATTCAATTTTAAATTCTTACATTTAATTTATAACAAGATTTTGTATTTAGACTTAGTTTAAGTAAGAATACTTTCTGGCTTTCCTATTACCTTGGATCACTTAAACTTTCGCAAAATACTTCAACACTTTTCTCTATTTCAAAATGTGTTTTCAAAATACTAACATTTGATTTCTTTCCTTATGGATTTTGTGGGTGTAATTCGCTGAAAACTCTCAGGAGACAAAACTCCTCCTCTAGGTGAAACCTAGAGGTTTAACGGCTTGTTGCACATGCTCAGTACAATCACGTCACCTGCGAAAGTGGTGTAATAATTTTCTTAATTTTTCTATTTTGCTCGAGACGAGCAAAAGATAAGTGTGGAGGTGTGATTAGTCTCTAAAATTGTATATTTCATACCACATCTTCACATTTATTCAATATTAAATTCTATTAATAATACATCTCTTGTATGTTTCTAGGTCCATGGCATGAAATGAAGAAGAAGCCCAAAATCTCATTCGTATGGTGATATTTAAAACCTACAAATATAGCCATTGACTTTTGAAAGCTGTATCTACCAAATCTGGGAGCGAATTTGACAACCGACAGGAGGCATGAGGACTGGTATGCAGCAGGAGGCTGCACACCCTGGCGCGGCGCGCACGACCGCAGAAAGGCCACAGAAACGCGGCTTTTGCCGCGTTTCTGTGGCCTTATGGTGGGGCCACGTATCGATCTTCGACGCGTGGCATTGTGATGCCTCCTTGGTGTTGGTCCGGAGGCTTTCCTCTCTAGTTTTGATGATGATTAACTCATGTAGTTATGTTTACTAATAATCTTGTGATTTTAAGTTTCAAATCATTTACTAAGATATTAGTTGGTGATTAGCTTCAACAAGGAGTTTTGGAGCTTTCACTTGGTGATTCCAGTGCCTGAGCATCAAGATCATACCTTTGCACTCGGTGGATCACGTTGGGATCGAGTCAGCTTGAAGATTGAAGATCATCAAGAAGACTTAGGTATCCTAGTGTTTAGTGTGTTTAGATCCATTTGTAAAGCTTAGTATAGTTGATATGCTCAAGTGCACAATACAGACACGTTTCATGTTTTGGATTTGGTTTTCATGAATAGTTTGATCAAAACAAGTTTACATGGTTTTTATGTATATTAGATATGTTCTATATACATACATGCTTCATATCTTAGACAAACTTATTTTGATATGTCTATTCATGAGTTTTAGGAAAAATCAGATTTCCTATTGAGAAAAATCAAAGTTTGATAAAATACAAGTTTTAATTTTTGGTAAAAATAATAAGACACAAAAATAGTTTCATATGCTTGATATTTGAGTTAAAATGTTTATCACAAGTTTATATATCAATACAAAATGATAAAACTATTTTTGGGTATTTTTACAAGACTTAAAAGAATTTCTGAAAATATTTTTAACATATGTTTCTGTCCCAGATTTGTGGCTGACAGGCCAGGTCGGCCGACCGCACGTGTCGACCGCACCAAAGGCCGGTCGACCCTTGCGGTCGACCGACGTGCACAGGCTTGTGCACGTTTGGCAGACACAGGGACGACCGGACCAGAGAGCTCTGCTCTCTGTTTCTGGCGGTCGGCCAGGCGGTCGACCGAGATGGCCCAACGGTCATAATTATGACCGTTGGCGGTCGGCCGGCCGGCCGACCGCAAGCCTGTCAGGCTGACAGATCAGCCTAACGGCTAGTTTTCTATTGGGCTATAAATACCCCATTTCTTCATGGTTAATCTAAGATTTTAAGAGCCTAAATTTCTCTGATAAACAAGTGTTTTAAACAAGTTTTCAAAAGAGTTTAAGTGCCAAAAAGATCTATCTTTATTTTGTTTTAGGTTTTTGGAAAAATCAAAGAAAAAAGTATTTTGGGAGATTTGTCTTGGTTTTCATTTTCTATCTTTTACAAGAGTTTTCCCAAGTATCTTTCTTTGAATTTTTATTTCCAAATACCTAGTTTTTCATACTTGAGCTTATCATCTATCCTATTCTATTAGGGTCTTGTTTTGTGAAAAAAGAAAAAGAGAGATTGTTTGTGGTTGAAAGATACCACCAAGTTGTAAACCCTTTTCATTGTTGGGTGCTCCCTCTTTGGTATAGGTTGAGGTTTGTGTTTGCTCCCTCTATTGTGAGGTGGAGATTGTTTGTTGGCTACGGGCCTTATCCCTCTTCGGTAGAGGTGGATTGTGGTTGTATTGCCTCGGTGGCATTGTAAGGTTGAGAGAGTAGTTCGGTACTCCTATAGTGGATTAGAAATCCTTCTCGGTGAAGGCGGGGACGTAGAGCTAGGGGCTCCAACCTCGGAACATATCATCGTGCTTGTGTTTGATCCAATTTCTCTTAACCTTCTCTCTCTTTAATTGTGCATAGCATCATTCATATCATTCATATCTATTTGCTTGTGTTGTCCTTACATTGATTCATATTGCTTATTCATTATATGCTTGGATTGCTTGTGTGTGTGCCTCACTTGTACTTAACCACAAGAGCTTCATATAGCACCTCAACCCATATCTAGGGGATCAAGAGGAGTTAGTCTAGAGCCCTTCACGGGGAATTCGGCTACACTTGTGTGTTGTATTAAGTGTGATTGCAATATTTGTTTTAGCTTCCGCATTTAGCGCATCTAGTTTCTAGATTAGCATAATCACCTATTCACCCCCCCCCTCTAGGTGGTTTTCAATTGGTATCAGAGCCTACGCTCCTGATACTTAGGTTTAACAACCTAGGAGTGAGATCCTTGTTTGCTAATCTTCATTTGCATTTGTTTGTTTGCACACATATAGTTTACATCCATGGACTTCATGACCCCACCTATTTTTGACCCTTCCGACATTCTTGTTTGGAAGACAAGGATGTCCATTTACCTACAAACCCTAGGTTATAAGGTTCACCTTGCCATTACCAAGGAATCATACCTTAGTGATAGCATGCATATAGGGGCCAATGCACAAGCCCTAGAGGCCATTAGAAGCACATTAAATAAAGAATATCTTTTCCTTGCTTCTAACTTTGATTCCGCATTTGCAGTGTGGAATATGTTGACAACCACCACCCACCTCCAAGCTTCAATTATAAATCCAATCGGAGGAATCTAGTGGAGAATCCGAATCTCAATGCTTCATGGTCCAAGGGAATGACTCCCTTGAGGTACAATCGGAAACTCAACTAGATAGTTTCGATTCTAGTTCTTCATGTGATGATTATATTGATGCCCATGTTTTGAATGAAGAACTTTCCATAGTTTGTGAAAAACTAATTGAAAAATATAATGTTTTGAAAAAGAAAAGTCTAGGCATTAATAATGAAAATAAAAATTTGATTGCTAGACTTGATATTGTTTTGCAAGAGAAAGAAGAGATTGCTAATGAGAGGGATTCATTAAAATCTCAACTTGACCTTACATTAAAGAAAATGAATTTTTAAAATCTAAAAATGATTATGATGATGTGTTGAAGAAAAATGAAAACTTGTCTTCAAAAGTTGATTTTGTTTTAAAAGAGAATGTTGCTTTGAAAAATAAAATAATCTCTATTTCAAATGATTTAAATGTTTGTTTAGAGAAAAATATTGTTTTACAAAATAATATGGATGCACATGTTTGCCGTGCTAGGTAGTTTCACCTAGATCACCCCTTGCATGCTCCACTTCTTCTTTGATTAAAAATGATATAAATGTTTTAAAGAAGAATATGAATTGTTTGGGCTCCACTTTGAGCCAATGTGCCATGAACCATACACGTTTGGAATCCTTGTTTCAAAAGAAGCAAGTTCCATCTTTTCATGCACACCCTCCACGGCATACACATGCTCCACACAGACACCATCACACTTTGCATGCTCATGTGTGCACTTGTACACATTGTGGACGTAAGGGCCACCTTGCTAAATTTTGTTTTGATCGTATACATGATTATAATTTAGCAAATAAATTTGTTTGGGTTAGAGAAGGTACTAACCCTCATGGACCCAAAAGACTATGGGTACCAAAGACCACCCCTCCTATTTTTGATGTAGGTGTGGGCTCTCACATGACGTGAGAGTAGCGGTACCTTGGAGTGGATGCGTTTCGAGCTTCATGGAAATCAATTGGATGCATCACTTTCAAGGGAAGTTTGGTGGAGATGACCACCTTGGTTTGGAGTACTAGAGAGGTGCCTTCATTGGTTTTGGTATCGAATCTCTAACTCCTTATTTATGTTTGTATGCTTTCCATATTTATCATTTATAGCATGTTTTTGATGTTTGTAGATTATTTTGTAAATGCCATGATTATTAGATCCTTGACATGCATGTATAGCATTTTGAGACACCCATGTTTAATATGGTCTATCATTTTGTGCTCTCACCATTTGTTTAGCTATCATGTTTATCATAGCTCTAATAACATGTGAATTTACATAATAATCATGTTTATGTTTTTCATGTTGATTTATATCTTGTTTTATGCTTCATGCTTTGAATATATGTTTAAATGTTAGTTTTCATTAAGACTAGAATTTATACTTGTACATATAATGGGTCACAAATAAATCTATATATGTTTGTGCTTGAATACTTATTTGAACCCATTAGATGTGCTAGTATAGTCTAGTTTTGATGATTCATGCATTTTAAACTTGTATTCCCATTTTAGTTTTGTTTTATGATCATGTGTCTTTATTTCATGTATATGTCTATTTTGCCAAACTTTAAGATATACATGCATACCCCTTGAGTCATTTGCTTTTCATGCAAATCTATACATATGGACTCAATTGTGTTTAGGGATATGTATGTATACTTTTTGTGTTGACAAATCATACATATACCTTGAAATGAAATTTGTTTTAATGGAAATTTAGTTTCTCATGTTTCCATGTGTTTTTATTAACTTCATGTATATGTCTATGTTATCCAAATTATTGTTATACATATACATTCTTTGAGCCACGTGTCTTAACGCATATATCCTTGTGGACTCGTTGTGTTTGGATATGTATGTATACTTTAGTTTGTATAGGACATACATATACCTTGAAGATTAAATAAGTTTTTGATGATTTTCTTATTTTCAAGGAATATTGAGCTTATTGTCCATCTTTCATGATTATGATCCTCACATTGTATTTGTACACTTGTTTTCCATTGATTTGCAAAGGGGAAAACTTACAAATAAAAAAAGGGTTGAGGAGCTAAATTACAAGTATTCTTAAAAAGATTACAAGTAGATCTCCTCAGAGATTCTGGAGAAGTGTGCTGATAGGAGTCTGGTCAGCGCGCGACCACTTTGTCCCTTTGACGATGCGAGCGATGAGATTCCCTTCTCGCCTGGTTCGGGGAATCAGAGAACTGAAGGTTGGTAGAACCCTCTTGCTACTTCTCAAAACCGCCTTCTGTTAGGAATTCCTTCTCGCCTGGTTCCGGGGATTCCTTGAAAAGAAGGTATTAGGGTATCAGCACCCTGATTAGAGAAGCAATTCTCTAAAAGTCTCTGAATTCAAGAGCGCACGGTGCGTCGTGAAGAAGCCTCTGCTTGTGGAGTCCTCTTGTGCGTGTTGTCTCAGAAAAGCTTTGTTTCTAGAGATATCCTTGCCTCCCCTCCTTTTTTGTACCCCTGATGGGCTATTTATAATGAGAGCAAGGGTATAATCGTCCCTTGAAGATATGAAAATAGATTGAATCAAATCTGTTTAAATATGGAAAGTTGCCTTACTGCGAGGCTAGGATCAGCTTCTGCGAAACTAAAAATGGCAGGTCGGTTGATCTTCTTGATCTGTTTTGATTCTTTCCATATTGTTGAAAGATCTCTCCTGATCCTCTTACTCGTTTTAAGAGAGTCAAGAGATTGTGGCAATCAACTGCCAAATTTAATCTCAGATTTGATCTTGATTGGATTTGATATTGATCCGATCTCATCCGGAGATTTGATTGGTCAAAGGTTGACCATAACAGACTGATAGCGGTGCTGCCCGCCTTGAACTCGCAGCGAAGCTGGAGGCAGTTTCTGGCGAAGTCCGAAAGAAACTTTTCGGCAGAGCTAGAAGTCGTCTGTGGCGAGGCTATTATATACCCTTTCTGCGCAGTTGTGTATGGCTTCAGGTGGAGTTAACTCTCTTTGGCGAAGCTATGAATTAGCTTCTTGGCGAGGCTTTGAATGGCTTCAAGGCAAAGTTGGATGATTTTAGCCTCTCAGGCGAGGCTATCCCTTTGGATTCATGTGATGCTAAGTGCTAGCATCTTAAACCTGCTGAGGTCTGTTCAGAAACAATCTGGGTTCACTGTCTGCTTGCTGGATCAGTGGAGTCCAAGTTGCTTCCCCTGTCCCTCGGAGATGGGTGAAAATTGGTCTTCTTCTGCTCGTCTGTCACTTGTCTTTTGTAAATATCAACAAGTTTAGACATTGTTCGGACCAATAAGAATCTTGTCTTTTTTAAGTGTCAACAAGACCCCCTTCAAAGTTTTCGAAAGTCTGCAATGGCTCAGACTTTGAAATACTTTGAACTGCTTTGATTGGTGGTGTGTGGAGTATGAACGTTGCCATGATGGTTGAGTTCAGCTTCGCTTTGGATCCTGCTTTGGGATGTAGATTCACCGAGAAATCATGTAGACTCGCGTCTGGGTAGTTTCGCGGCTAGGTAGGTTCGCTCTGGAACATCTGTCGCTTTTCCGAGGCCAACTGCCGTGGGCCGGTTACGAGAAGGATTACTTCTTCTCTCGCACTGATCGAGGGAGATATTCTTTCCTCGCGCGTTTCCATGGGAGGATATTCCCTTTCTTCAAGGCGCCATGAGTGCCTTTTATGAGGGAGACTTTTCTTCCTTTGCACGGTTCCAAGGGGAAACCGTCCCTTTTCTCAAGGCGCAGTAAATGCCTTGAATGCGCTCGTGCTTCCACGCTTGAGGCGGCAGTGCTCAGGCCATGAGGCCTATAAATAGGATACTTGAGGTCCTCTGAAGAGAAGTGGTCTGCTCTTCTTCTCTACTCTTGGTTGAGAAAGATATTCAGATCTCTTAATTAGTGGGGATGCCCACTCTGGTTATTATCCGGCCAAGGACCGATAAGTCTTGATCATTCAACGACTTCACCAACTTTAGGGAATCCATCTCCCTTAATTTAGCTTTAACAGCTGCTTCAGGGATTAGTTTCCCTTGTTCCTCATTTTGCAATTGGCTGGTTGCATGTTAAGGATTTCAGCATAGCTTCCCAGCGAAGCTATCATCTTGACTTGATCAGAGAAAGATCACTGCATGTTAAGTCCGCTACACAGGTAGAACTCGGGACTTAGTTTCTTCAAAGTTGAGCCAGTCTTGCCATATAGGTGAGGCTAAGACTGTGTTCCACAGGATCGGTCTGGCTTAGCCATATAGGCGAGGCTAGGACTTAGCATTTGCTGAGCTAGCCCATCATCACTGTGCAAGTGAGGCTATCCTCTGCTTTAACTGAAATCGGATTACTTCGCCCCCAAAGAATTTGACTTAGCGCTTTTGCAGCTTCTCCGATGTGTAACTGCTAATCTGTTCTGATTTACATTGCAGTGAGCTATGTTCGCCAATCTTGTGACTTAATGAAAGAGACTGAAAAGTTGCCTTATGCTTTCCCGGTTGAAGCTTTACTTTTAAGCAGGAGGAACAAACTAGGGCAGCTGATGTGTGTCCCAGAGGCTGTTGGTAGTCGCTTATCCGAGATGATCCCTTTTGAGGCGAGGCCGGTAGCCGCTTATCTGAGATGATCCACTTCGGGAAAGCGGACGTCACCTGTGAGATCACTGACCTTGTCCTGGTGGCACCATCTGTCCTGGTGGCACCATCTGTCCTTATGTGAAGGATTACAACCTTGTGCAGGAGGAAGGCCTTTCGTGTCCTGTTGGTCTGGCTTGAAAGCGGATAAAACTACTTGTATGCCTTTTGCGCAAATGATCTCGCTGAGCAACTGAATTCTGTTGTACAAAACACAACCTTGATGTAGTATCAATGTACCTTTCCTTTTAAATCAATGAAAGTTCATTTTCTACTCATTTGATTTTTGCCTGCCTTCATTGAGAATTTGGCTATAACGGGGCTGAACTTCGTGCGGAGTTAAGGACAGGGCCCTTTTTTAATGAGCTTCGCGCGAAACTGGCATGTCGGCGAACTGTGCCTTTAGCGGGCTAAGGCAACCCTTTTGGCGAAGTTCTGGATGAACTTGTGCGAAGTCCGCACTTTGATTTGTGGCGAAGTTAGCCCTTAGTGGCTGAAGCAGCGCTTTTCGGGAAGGCGCTTTAGGTGGCGTTTTGAATTAATTTGAAACGACAGCCTGTACTGTTTACAAGGCATCGTTTCAGGCGCTGATTGGCCTATAAAAGCCCGATCGGGCTGAGAGAGAGCAGTTCTCTTTACTTGAAATTTTTAGAGACTTTCGACTCTTCTTCTTCCTTTTTTCCTCTCCATTTAAAAATTTGAAAGCTTCCGCAGCTCTTCAATGGCGCCCAAAAGACGAGCGGGGAAAGAAGTGGCAACTTCTGCAGCGGAGGGTCCTTCTTCTCCTCTGGTCATCGAACGACCAATTGCCGGTAAGGGACTTCCCCTTTTGATTAGAGCCGATATTTGGCTATCTTTGGATGAATCCAGAACGATCGAGCATGATTTGTATCTGTTAGGGAATCCATTTCCCCGAATTTCCCTTATTTTCTCGGACGGGGATCTAAGAACTAAACAGTTCTTCTTTAAGCTTCCGTGCGAAGCTATCACTTGGGCTGTTTTCATCCTGTTGAACAACAGGATACGGATCTGTCCCTTCAGTCGTGGCCGTAAAGGATTAATGACCATAATGCCCTTTTGACGAAGTTAGTCCTCGGGGCTGTACCGCCTTCTGCTTAAGCTTTCTCGACGCGAAGCTAACACTCAGACATTTTCTGCGAAATGCGGACTTGACTGTGAGGCTAAGCTTTGTCGAAGCTATCGCCTTGCTAGCTTTGCTCAAAGGGCGAGGCTATGCCTTGGTGAAAATTATGTCTTTGTGTTCGCTTGGCTGGTGAACTAATTATAATTCTTCTTTGCTTCTACAGTGCACTACACTCCTGGTCCTTTAAACAACCTATTCAGGATGACCAGGGGATCGGACGGCAATATCAGTCTGCAATTTCAAGGGCAGGCTTCTCTGTTTAGTGAACGGAGTTCTGTCGTCCGAGATACGCTTATTCATGGTGGTGATCAATACACCCGAGGAGTATTTTGACTACGGCTCCCCTTGAAGATATCGACCGTCGGACTTACAGGAAGCCCGACTTCATGTTCGGGGATGCCGCACCAGACCCTGATCACCAACTACTGGCAGGGGAAGGGCAGTGGATTTTCCAGTTGGATGGTGAGAAGTTTTACCTTCCATCCAACAAGCGACATTTTTCTTTGTCTTCCTTCCAGAGTGTGACACAGGCTCGGAAGATGTCGTGGGACGTGAGCCGGAGTACTGACTCTGTCCACATAGGAAAATTGATGCTTCAATCTCCTGGTTATGCAAGAGCAGGGCCTCCTCATTGCATAATGGGTTTACATCTTGGGAATGTGTCGCGAGAGATATCAGTGGGAGAGAATCCTGCTGTGGCGCTGACCTTTAGCAACCAATTCTGCAAGGTCAATGGGAACTACCCAGCTACTGACTTCAGGACTCCAGGCTGGATTCACCCTCCAAAGGCATGGTGGAGGGATTTAACTGTATACATCCTCGCTCATTTCGAGGAGGATCTGGAGAGGATAAACCTCTATGAGGCCGTCAGGGCGACCTGCTACGGTATTGAGATGAACGTGGCGTGCTTCTACGCCATTTTTGAATTGTATTGCCCAGCTTCGGGGACTTTCTTCACCCCTGTTGGTGAATTGGGTATGGCCTTGCATGAGATGTGGGAAGTCTCTGCTCTGCCTTTTGGGTCTCTCCCATATGAAGAATACTTCCCGTGCGAGGCGGAATTGGCTCTTCTGGAGAAGCAGGAGCCTGCCTTGTTCGAGACCTACAGGGAGTTAATGTGCCACCTGTACATTTGCTCCAGTATGCATGGGGGCAGTATGGGAACCTCCTGTAGCTTGAAGAGCTGGGGAGATTATTTGTTCCCAGATATGGAGAACACTCCTGAAGCGGCTCACTGTGGAGTTGCTGATGAAGACATCTTTGACCGGATGCAAAAGCACTTCCAAGGGGATCTAGTTGTGAAGAAAAACGATGGTCCTTATGAGCAGGGTGATGTCCTTCGAAGCTTCCATCATCAGGCTCGCAGGCCGATGTCCCGGGAGGCACTTCTGGCTGGTTTCTTAACAGTCTGGCTGAAGAGGTGCGCGGTGCCCTCCTGAAGAAACTGCGCGGCTTGAGCAGCTCAAGGCTTAAAGTGACGAACTCTCGCAGCAGGGATTGTCGCAGAGGGCAACTTTGGCGGAGGTCAAAGCTCGTTTGGCCCAGGTAATGGATTTCAATGAGGCTGAGCTGAAGTCGCAGGCGCTTGCCCAGGCTGCTGATGACAGGAGGACGAGGCTGCTTCCCTTGGAGAGCGAATCAGATCTTACAATGTACGCCTGTAGGTCATTGTATATGTGCCTTCATGTATCTCATCCTTTTGGTATCAATGAAAATTCTTTCTTTTATTTTGACTCCCTAACGAGTCTCCAACTCGTTTCATTTACTGAATTGTCCTTTCCAAGTTGTATTGTAGCCACTCGAGAACATAATCCTTGTTGCATTGGATAATGAGACTTGGCCATCTACCGGTTCAGAGGTCGCGATGACATAACCGATTGAGAAGTCACCAATCTCAAGATTAGCCCTCACAGGACTAAAGGGGTAATACTTGCCTTTTGTAAATGTCAGCAAGTATGGTTGAGACCTAGCCGTCTGCTGGTTCAGAGGTCGCAATGACAAACCGATTTGAGACGCCACCAAGCTTAAAGGTGGTGATACTTGTCTTTTGTAAATGTCAACAAGTATCGAGACCTGTCTTTCGTAAATGTCAACAGGGCTCGAGGTTGAGACTTGTCTTTTGTAAATGTCAACAAGCTCAAAATTGAGATTCGGCTGTCCGCTGGTTCAGAGGTCGCAATGACATAACCGATTTGAGACGCCACCAAGCTCAAAGGTGGTGATACTTGTCTTTTGTAAATGTCAACAAGTATCGAGACCTGTCTTTTGTAAATGTCAACAGGGCTCAGGGTTGAGACTTGTCTTTTGTAAATGTCAACAAGCTCAAAATTGAGACTCGGCTGTCCGCTGGTTCAGAGGTCGCAATGACATAACCGATTTGAGACGCCACCAAGCTCAAAGGTGGTGATACTTGTCTTTTATAAATGTCAACAAGTATCGAGACCTGTCTTTTGTAAATGTCAACAGGGCTCGGGGTTGAGACTTGTCTTTTGTAAATGTCAACAAGCTCAAAATTGAGACTCGGCTGTCCGCTGGTTCAGAGGTCGCAATGACATAACCGATTTGAGACGCCACCAAGCTCAAAGGTGGTGATACTTGTCTTTTATAAATATCAACAAGTATCGAGACATGTCTTTTGTAAATGTCAACAGGGCTCGGGGTTGAAACTTGTCTTTTGTAAATGTCAACAAGCTCAAAGTTGGAATGAAATTTGGAAAAAGGTCTCGCTTTCACAAGGAGAAACGAGAGAATCACTGTCATAGGTTTAATGTTAACGTAACAGCGAAATGTATATCTGGTCGTACCATTCTATGGATGAGAATTGGTAAGTGATTTTGGAGTCTCGTTCTCACAGGGAGAAACGAGGGAATTGCTGTCATAGGTTTAATGTTAACGTAACAGCGGAATTTATATATGTGGTCTTACCATTCTATGGATGAGAATTGGTAAGTGATTTTGGAGGTCTCGTTCTCACAGGGAGAAACGAGGGAATCGAATGGGAACAGTCCCTTGGGATTTTTAACAAACCCCCAGCTATCAACGAGTTTGATATGCCTTTACCAACTACCGTTTGGGTTGGGCTAGCCATGCTATTCCCCTCAGCATGATGAGTTGTCGAGGACTTATGTTGGGCTTACAGGCCAACATTTTCCTCTATCCTTAATCGTTAAGGATGTCGGATTATCTGGTTAATATATGCATAACCTCGATTCTCCTTCGGGACAGCCAATGCACGACCAGGTTCCTACTGGTTTACGGTTGTATTATCTCGCTTGGAGGAAGAGAAAGGCTCTCTTTGTGTACTTTGGACACGAAGATCTTGATCAGAGGTGAAGTGTTAACTTGATCATGAGAAGGATCCTAGATTAAGGATAATACTTCTTTAAGAACTTGCCATTGATCGGCATCATGAGTAAGTCGCCATATGAAGTCATAAGGTGGTATGCTCCGTTTGAATAGACTGTTTCTATTATGAACGGTTCTTCCCATTTAGGCTGAAATTTACCTTTGGTCTTGTGCGTCATAATCATCGGTCGTCTGACGGCTAAAACCAGGTCTCCTTTCTGGAAGACTCTCTGTCTGACCTTCTTATTGAAGGCTTTTGAGATTCGAGCTTGATATAGCTCAATATGTTGCTCGGCTTGAAGTCGCTTCTCATCTAGGGCTTCGAGCTCTTGAAGACGTAACCGATCATTGTCTTCTGATGTGATTTTAGTGGTCAGAGCTACTCGCAATGACAGCATTTGGATTTTCAATGGGATGACTGCTTCGCACCCATATACCAGGGAAAAAGGCGTATTGCCTGTCGGTGTCCGAACCGTGGTTCGATAGGCCCAGAGACATTCATCGAGCTTTTCGTCCCAATCTCGCTTGTTTGAGGAGACGAACTTCTTGAGTAGCTTGATGATCGTTTTGTTGAATGCTTCCGCCAAGCCATTGGCGGCAGGATTATAGGCAGTTGAAGCCACATTTTGAATTCGGTATTTATCGCAGAACCGATAGAACACTGGCTTATGAATTGGGGACCGTTGTCGTGGATGATCCGCCTAGGGACAACCGAATCGATAGATGACATGGTGTTTGATGAAGTTAACCACATTAGAGGTTTTGACTTCAGCTAATGGTATAGCTTCTGCCCATTTGAAAAGTAATCGGTTATTGCGAGGATGAACCGGTGACCTTTTGTCGAAGAGGGGTTGATTGGTCCTACGACATCTATTCCCCATGCTTCAAATGGTCATGAAGCAACAGTCGGCTGGAGCAACTCCGAAGGCTGGTATATGAAGTCTGCATGGATCTGGCATGCTTTACACCTTCGTGCATATTGGATGGCGTCGGCTATCATAGTTGGCCAATAATATCCAAGCCTACGCAACCTGTCTTTAAGTTTCGAACCTGGCTGATGAGCTCCACAAATACCGTCGTGCGCTTCTTTGAGCGCTTCCTGTGCCTCTGAATAAGAAAGGTAACGGAGGAGAACACCGTCATATGAACGACGGTAAAAGTGTCTTCAAAGTTGGATCGTAGTAGAAACGGTGAGACCTTCGTCTGATAGATGCCCGCTTCTTTAGGATCGTCTAGAAGCAGACTGTGCAAAGCATAGTCATGAGAGGAAAGCGCCAGTCTCTTGGCTCAAAATCCGTGGAGACATTATAGACTTCTCGAGTTCTTAGCATGTGCTTGGAGCATACAAGATGTCGAGTTGCGACGTGAGGTGATACTCGGTGTCGGCTGGCAAGGCTAGTGTTGTTGCTAATGCAGCAAGAGCGTCCGCCTTGGTATTCTGGGATCGAGACACGTGCCCGATGTAGAAACCATTAAATAGGTCAGCCAATTCAATGACCGTGTGATAATAAGGCACCAAGTTCTCGTGGCGAACTTCGTATTCGCCTTTAACCTGATTGATGATCAATTTTGAATCGCCGTAAGCTTCGAGGTAGCGTACCCCCATTCCATGGGCAAGCTGAAGGCCAATGAGCAGGGCATTATATTCTGCTACATTGTTGGAGCATGATTCCGTCAGAGAAAATGCTCTGGGAAGGACATGATTCTGTAGGGAGATAAACACAACCCCCACTCCGGCAATAATCTTGCCTTTAGGGCCCATTCGCGATGCTCCATCGAAGAACATCTGCCATACTTCCTCCTCTGAGGTTACATTGGAGTTGAAGACTTCATCTGGAATATCCTCGTGAAGTTTGAATGTTCCGGAACTAAATGAGCATCCAAGAACTCTGCCAGGGCCTGACCTTTAACCGCCTTCTGAGGGGTAAAGATCATGTCGTATTGAGATAAAAGAAGTGCCCATTTAGCCAATCTTGAATTCAGTGATCCTGACTTTGTCATAAGGAGACGCAATGGGTTCACTCTGGAGATGACATGTATGGTTTGGACGACCAAATAATGTCGTTCTTCTGAACGATAAAGACAAGAGCTAAGCACTCCTTCTCGATAGGATTATAGCGAGATTCTGCCCCTATCAGAGTCCTGCTCAGATAATAAATGGCCTGCTCGTGACCATTGTCGTCCTTTTGAGCAAGGAGGGCACCGAGAGAGTAGTCCATAGCTTTTACATAAAGCAAGAATGGTTTCCCTGATGTAGGGCCACTAAGACTGGAGGCTTTGTGAGGTACCTCTTGATGTCTTCATAAGCTTCCTAGCAAGCTTGATCCCATATGAAGGAAGCACCCTTTTTTCATGAGTCGGGTGAACGGTTGACAGCGGCCTGAGAGATTTGCAATGAATCTTCTGATATAAGTCAGCCTGCCTTGCAAGGCTCTAAGCTCTTTGAGATTCCTCGGTGGATGCATGCTCTGAATGGCTTTGACTTTGTCTGGGTCTAGATGAATCCCTATTGATGTGACAATGAACCCAAGGAACTTACCACTTGACACTCCCAAAAAGGATTTTTGTCGGATTCATTTTCAATTGATGAACCCGCATTATGTCGAACATCATTCTCAGGTCGCGAAGATGTTCATCCTTATTGCGGCTTTTGACAGCAATGTTGTCGACGTAGCATTCCACGTTTTTTGAAGATGATCGCGGAAGATTGTACTCATTGCCCGCTGATAGGTTGCTCCGGCGTTCTTCAGTCCGAGTGGCATTACAGTGTAGCAGTATACCCCCAATGGTGTTCGGAACGAAGTATGCTTCTCGTCGTCGGGATACGTCTTAATCTGGTTGTACCCTGAAAAGCCATCCATGAAAGACATCCTTTCGAATCCGCATGTGTTGTCAATCATGACGTCGGTGATGGGTAGTGGGAATTCGTCTTTGGGACAGGCCGTATTGAGATCACGGTGGTCGATGCAGATCCGTATTTTCCCGTTCTCTTGAGGAGACGATGTTAGCTACCCAATCTGGATATTGTTCCTCCCGGATGAAGCCACATGCTATGAGCTTGTGAACTTCGGCTTCAACAACTTTCATGATGTTCGGGCGAAACCCGACGTTGTTGCTGCTTGACTGGCTTGACGTCAGGTTTGATATTTAGACGGTGCACGGCTACTTGTGGATCAAATCCGGGCATGTCTTCGTAGCTCCATGCGAAGACGTCTATATACTCCTTTACGAGTATTATCAATTCTTCCTTTTCTGTAAGTGATAGGCTTTCACTTATAAAGATGAGTTTGGGATAATCTTGGCTACCCAGTGACCTGCGTCACCTTATCTTCGATAGGTGGTTCGCGCAGCTCGAATCGCTTTTCCCACTGGAGGTCCAAATGCTGGGCCCATGGTTCCTCATCAACAACTTCTGCGGGGTCCATTTGACTGCTGAAGTCATATTAACAGTGAGGTTTTCGAACATCATTCCTACACTGACGTCTGAGTCCTACTCGGAGGAGGAGGCTGAATGTGATGGAATTGGTTCATCGTCTTTGAATTGAACCGTTGCTGACGATGTGGGTGTAACATATCCTAACCCCCTGCGTGTACTATCATAGTAATTTGCAGGCTTCCCTTTAGGCACAAAGTTCCGCATCAAACCGCGCCTTCCTTTTCCAAAATTCAGGCCTTCTCCATGCTTCAAGTTGTATCTCATTTTCTTCATAATATGGCGCGCCGGCTGCGCGTAATGGAAGAACTGTGGAGTGTCTGAATCTGAACTTGAATCTACAGCTGTGGGTCCCCGTGGTTGGGTTCTACCGAAGATTATCGGTAACTGACCTTGTTTGGACAGAGGGATCACTAGCGTGGCCCCTTCTATAGCTTCCATAGGTGTGCTGGCCGCACTCGGCTTATCTAAGGGCATGTGCAGAGAGCCATCTGCAATAGATCTAACCGACCCAACACTCGCAGGATAATCAAAAGAAATATATCATTAATTACCCATTCACCTTCATCCTCTGAAGGAGTATTACATTGGGGATTGTTGAGACATGCTATAATTGGTTCACCAATCAGAATAGCTGGCATGCCTGCTTCAGATTCTGAATCCGCCTCATTGCCACTTTCATCATCGTCTGGCAATGGTTCTTCAGGTGTTTCACCGGCCTCTTGATACAGGAGCGTCGGTGAAGTAATTCTCCACCCCTTTGAATGGTTGCTTCTCAGCAAAGACAGTTCGTACTGTCGCGTCATCTTCAACATATTTGAAGCATTGGTGCAGAGTAGAGGGAACAATCTAGTTGGCATGGATCCATGGTCGTCCTAGCAGCAGGTTATATGACGTGTCAGCGTCAATGACATATCATGTCACTTCTGACTTCAGGCTCCCGATTCTGCAACGGAGCCGGATTTTCCCAAGTGGGTGACTGCTTCTGGCATTGAAACCGTATATCGTAGTAGTGGTTGCGGACAACCTATACAGCGGTATGCCGAGGAAGTAGAGAAGCCTTTTGGGGATGATGCTGAGTGCGGACCCCGGATCGACTTGTATTCCTTCAATGCACGTTGAACCGATATATCCGGTGTGTAGTACAGAGGTCGATCGTGCTTGTTGTCTTTGAGAAGCATATCTTCCGCCGTGAATGTAATGGCGGGCACCTTGGATTGTGTATGATGACATTCTAGGTAAGGAGATTGAACGTCGTCGTTAGGGAACTCAGGCATGCATGTCAGAAAGGACTCTGAATTGGCTAACGCATCCCTGAGTGCTTCTCTTGTCTCTTTTGAGAGGCGAAGGAGTTCGTGTATAGTGAACGAGCTGGGATATTGGCCAGTTGAGCCAATATGTCAAACCGAAAGGGCGTATCAAACCCTTGGCCTGATGATTTCTTCAACACGTGGTCGAATCGTACCTCCTTAGGCCTCTCTTTTCCCTTAGTTGGAATTAGAGTGGGTGCTGACATCGGTACTGACGTTGTTTGCTGTTGTATCTTGTCAGTAGACTTTTCATACTGCCTCAAGTATGATTTTCCGGATCAGGTGCCCGTCTGTTGAGGCGCATCGGCTTGCGCTGCGCAAGCATGCTTTTCTCCTTCAGAATCACTGAGGGAAGCCGATGTAAGATTGCCGTCGTCTGGCAGGACAGAGATGACATTGCAAGATTTGCCTTTTGAATTGGGTTCGTTTGAGCCCCGTTGTACTTCTTGGACAAGGTCTGGGTGTATCCACATAACTTCCCCTGTCCCCAATGTCAAGGGAACGAGACCTTTATCATCTTGAGTCATGGCTGAAGGATGTTTGACTTCCAACCGTGGCGCAGGGGCTGGATAGGTCCCGTCAGGAACTGTGACCTTTTGGGTACTGCCGAATTCGAGAGTCACCATATTGGCAGTGACTTTCTTCTGCTCTGTCTTCAATGTCAGAACCCCGGCGTCGACCAACGCTTGAATCCTATCTTTGAGGACATAGCATTTGTCGGGGGATGGTAAATCATCCTGTGATAGAGACAGTATTGGGATCGTTTGCGCGCCCTATCTCATTGGGGACGCCGAGCATCTGGCAGCTTCATTTTATTCTCTTTGTGGAGCAGATGGAATATCGTGACCACCTGATCGTCTTTAAAGGAGTACTGTTTTAGAGGGAATTTAGGCTCCTGATTATTGAAGCCGCTCTTCTTGGCCTTCGACTGCACGTCCCCGGACAATTCCACAGACATAGTCTCTTTCCCTTTGGCTTGAGAAGACTGCGGTAGGTCGCTTCGTCCTTTACTGTTCATACCCCATTTGCCTCTAGGGGTGGATGGTTCGAACTTTTTAACTGACTTTTCAGCTATCTCAGCTTGTTCGACCAATTCTTTCCAAGTGTGGGCCTTGACAGCCCCCATGCGAACTTCTACTTGGTCCAAGAAGTTGTGTCTGCATGTCTGTAAGAGCATGGGTAGTGGCATCCCTGCTGGGCACATCAAGAATAAGTTTCTGAACCGTTCAATGTAGTCACGGACAGATTCGCCCTTTCTGTACGGTGGTGGAGAGAAGCTTGTCCATGGTTACTTCGGTATCGTCCTCATAGAAACGAGAGAGGAACCGGGTTTCCAGGTCGATCCAGGAATTGATAGAGCCCTGAGGGAGACTTCGGAACCAGTCAAATGCCACCCCCTTTAAGGTGCCAATGAACAGCCTAGCCATGATGGCGTCGTTGCTTATAACATTACCAGTCGGAGACCGGAAGTAGTAGGTGTGCTGATTTGGTAAACTCTTACCATCATACGCATGTAACGTTGGTGGTTTGAACTTCGGTGGATATGGCACCGAATCCCACTCCAATGGTAAGGACGGACTGCCCCTACTTTCTTTAATTCATCCCTTTGAGCTAGGGATGCGATTTGAGCCTGGAGGCCTTTGAGGACTTCGGCGTCTAAGGAAGAACCCTCCTTGGATTTTTTCGTCTTTGGCTGCTCATTGCTGAAATGTTCCTCCTCATCGTGATTGCTCCCGGCATCATTGTCATTCCGATTGCTGAGGAGTCGAGCAAGCATCTGTTGAATATTGTCCAGGGCCTCTTGCTGGGTTTTGGAAGTTTGTTCCTGAGCTTCCAGGCGCCGACGAAGGTCGTCATTAGCGTTATCAGCCATATTGACTGATGCTCTGTCTGTTCGCACTGAGCTAACTGTCGCCGAAGAGGCGTACCCACTGTCTTCGTTCTCTTCATCCGATGGCTGGAGTCTCTCTTGGCCCCGGCGAGGCTAGGGCCATTGAGAGGAAGGCTGTTCATAATTATAGGGTATTGTCACCCTAGATCTGGTGTTTCGAAAAACACCCTCTTCATGCACCAAGACTTCGCCTAAGCCTGGGCTGTAATCTGGATCTGGGGAGCTGCAGGGGGTGTCGTCAGATATTTGTCTTCTCCTGCGTAATCTCGTCCTCTTCCGGTCATGTTGACGGATGCAGAGGGTAGATCTCGTGAGATGCCCCTTTTACGATATTTATTGGGGCATGTGCAGTCAGCCGATCAAAGACTGATTGCCGGTATGGAGAGTGGCGATGATTGGTCGTAACCGGCAATGAGCTGAGTGAACCGTCACCAACTGGCATCCCCTTTGTTGACAACAGGGGAAAGCAGTTCGGAAAGACTCCAACTTCAGCTTGTTCGCCAAGAATTCCCGCAAGTCAGGCCCATCGGAGCCTGAATAATCCCGCGTAGAGACCCTCTGGGAGTGTAAATAGGATGACGTGCCGTTCTTCTTATCCCTGCAGAAGGGATTAGCAACTGCATAGTGCTTTAGTTCTGGCTCCGCCAACAGATGCGAGCTTAGCGCTTGACGAACTGAGGAGCGGAGCACGCTGTGGTGTTTTATCGCTATGTCGCTGCGAAGGGGATTAGCTTAGGTAACAATTTGGTAGCCTTACGGCCGTGGACCCAGTGAGTATGCTGTGGTATAGTAGCTTCGCTTGTGAAAACGAGGCTGACACAAGGCGTTGCTGCTTTCGAATTGGGCGACGGTATGATTGCCATCTTGACTTTATGATTAGAGCAGACAGGCATCTTGCCTTTTTCTTCGCGAGAGAGGCGCGGTTTTGCATAGCTACGCCTGCAGCTTCGGCCGGGAGACTTCTGTTTAGGCCTCCACATCTGCTTTGGCAAAGGATGCTTAGGTTCGCAGGGAACCTAACTAGCCACCCGCGAGGCTGAGGGGTGTTGCAAGAATTCTGCTTCTGGTTTCTGCTTCGAAACATTGGCCATGGAGACCTTTCTGTGCTTCCGTGCTCGAAGCATTAGGCCACCCCCAGAGAGGACTTCTTCAAATCTTCCTTGATCGAACTGGACAACCAAGTTCTCGAGAGTTCAGGACTTGGACTGCGGGCGTGCTTCCTTGTTGCGCCAGAGGACCGCAGAAGTTCGCAGAGAACCTTTCTGTCTCCGCAGAGACTTTTCTTGAAGATTTAGCCAGAGAGGCTCTGGCTGCACCGCTTTTCTGATTTCAGAGTTAGACCCGAAGGTCTGTTCGCCGCATTGCGACACTTGATTCTCGGCGGTGGAGAATACATTCCTCAGCGGAGTCGCTATCTGTTTTCCATTGATTTGCAAAGGGGAAAACTTACAAATAAAAAAAGGGTTGAGGAGCTAGATTACAAGTATTCTTAAAAAGATTACAAGTAGATCTCCTCAGAGATTCTGGAGAAGTGTGCCGATAGGAGTCTGGTCAGCGCGCGACCACTTTATCCCTTTGACGATGCGAGCGATGAGATTCCCTTCTCGCCTGGTTCGGGGAATCAGAGAACAGAAGGTTGGTAGAACCCTCTTGCTACTTCTCAAAACCGCCTTCTGTTAGGAATTCCTTCTCGCCTGGTTCTGGGGATCCTTGAAAAGAAGGTATTAGGGTATCAGCACCCTGATTAGAGAAGCAATTCTCTAAAAGTCTCTGAATTCAAGAGCGCGCACGGTGTGTCGTGAAGAAGCCTCTGCTTGTGGAGTCCTCTGTGCATGTTGTCTCAGAAAAGCTTTATTTCTGGAGATATCCTTGCCTCCCCTCCTTTTTTGTACCCCTGATGGGCTATTTATAATGAGAGCAAGGGTATAATCATCCCTTGAAGATATGGAAAAGATTGAATCAAATCTGTTTAAATCTGGAAAGTAGCCTTGCTGCGATGCTAGGATCAGCTTCTGCGAAGCTAAAAATGGCAGGTCGGTTGATCTTCTTGATCTGTTTTGATTCTTTCCATATTGTTGAAAGATCTCTCCTGATCCTCTTACCGTTTTAAGAGAGTCAAAAGATTGTGGCAATCAACTGCCAAATTTGATCTCAGATTTGATCTTCATTGGATTTGATATTGATCTGATCTCATCCGGAGTGATTGGTCAAAGGTGACCATAACAGACCGATAGTGGCGCTGCCCGCCTTGAAGTCGCAGCGGAGCTGGAGGCGGTTTCTGGCGAAGTCCGAAAGAAACTCTTCGGCGGAGCTAGAAGTCGTCTGTGGCGAGGCTATTATATACCCTTTCTGAGCAGTTGTGTATGGCTTCAAGCGGAGTTAACTCTCTTTGGCGAAGCTATGAATTAGCTTCCTGGCGAGGCTTTGAATGGCTTCAAGGCGAAGTTGGATGATTTTAGCCTCTCAGGCGAGGCTATCCCTTTGGGTTCATGTGATGCTAAGTGCTAGCATCTTAGACCTGCTGAGGTCTGTTCAGAAACAATCCGGGTTCACTGTCTGCTTGCTGGATCAGTGGAGTCCAAGTTGCTTCCCTGTCCCTCGGAGATGGGTGAAAACTGGTCTTCAGCTCGTCTGTCACTTGTCTTTTGTAAATGTCAATAAGTTTAGACATTGTTCGAACCAATAAGAATCTTGTTTTTTTAAGTGTCAACAACACTCACATTTATTGTTTACTCATGTTTTATTTTCATAAGTCATATTTATGCTTAATTGGCTTAGAGTGTTGATTATCATGTGGATTTCATATTTTCATGAAAATAATTTTGTTTTATTCCTTACTTGAAGGATTTCATACTAGTTTACAAATTTTTCATATAACTAGTTACGGTATTCTTCAAATGGTAGAGATTTTCAAACACACTTTATTTTCAAACCTTTTTTTTGAAAACCCCTACCATCGAAGGGCGGACGGATGGGAGATCATGCTCATGTATGCTTTATATTGAAAATCATTTAAAACTTGAACATGAATGGGTGGTAGTTATATGAGATATACACTTGATCATTTTTGTTGTTTCAATTGGTATCATTGAAATTCTTTCAATTGGTATCAATTTTTACCTTTCTTGTATACTCATATATGTTTGTATGTATGTATGCTTTCAATTCCAATAGTATCAATTTCGATTGGTATTAAAACTTTTCATACATATATATTTGTGCTTATTATATCCCTATATCTTCAAGCACAAAATTTTGTTTATGCTAAAGTTTGTGTTTTAATTTTGTTTCAATTGATTCAATTTTCAATTGGTATCTTATTATAAGCTTATGCATGTGTTTTGTTGGTATTTCATAAAGAGGGAGAAAATTCGATTTTCATATTTCAATTGGTATTTGTATTTCCACTCCCTTACTTTATGATAGAAGATATAATTTCAATTTGGTATCACATGTTTAAAAAGCATAATACTTTTAATTGGTATCAAATTTGTTTTATTGAGGAAATTTAAAATTTTATTTAAAGATAAATACAAGAGTTTTGATTTGTATTGCCTAT